>SJYG01001638.1:27946-60397 GCA_006410535.1 Litocranius walleri | reverse complement strand
TTTAGAAAGTCACTGGTGCATGTTACTGAGGTACAATTGTTAATTGGCTCTTATTTCATCCTACAGTGGGAAGGCATAGAAAGAAGCAGATAGCAAGAGAAAAGTTGAATTTGTTCTTCATGGATATTCTTGTTTTCATTAGACTGAAATACTAATTTTGTTTCAAAGTTTCAACCCCCCAAAATGATATTAACTACTGACATCTGACTTTACTCTTACCTTTTACAGACAATTTGATAGTATTGTCCACATTGGAAATAAAAGTTTGTTTGGAAGTAATAAGCTGTAGTGTTTTTTTTTTCCACATAAATAACACTGTCTCATATCTATCATTGTTCTATTTATTTTGGCCCACCTTACTGTCATTGAAAGGGATTTCTTTCAGCTATTTGTCAAGCCTGTTTTAAATCCTTGTATTGGAGCTCCAAATAAATTAAAATATAAGGTTGCAAATAATTTGTGTGATGGTGCCCTAGCCTCTACTATATTTTATTGAAAGAAACTGATGGATGACCTAGCTTGCCTGGAACAGCAGCGTCAGCATCAGCTGGGAACTTGTTTGTAATGCACATTCTCAGACCCTGCTCCAGACCTAGTGAGTTGGAGATCTTGAGGGTAGGCCACAAGCCGTCAGGGTTTTGCAGTCCTCCAGGTGCTACTGAGCACACTGGAGATTCAGAACCACTGCTTTAGAGCAGTGGGGGAAAGGTTTACTACACCCACTGCGGGATCATCCTTAGTTCACTGACTTCGTACTGTCACAGGTAAACTAAACAGGGTGGTAAGATCCGGACTTAGGAAGACGTTAGAATTCTCAGGGGTTTGAGATAGGCAGCACTCTTGGAGGGGTGTGTTAGTATCCTAAGGCTGCCATAACAAATTACCATAAACCATATGGATTAAAACAACAGAAATAAATTCTCTTCTAGTTCTTGAAGCCAGAAATCTGAGGTCAATATATAGGAAAGGATGGTTCCTTCCAGAGGCTCTGAGGGGGTATCTGTTTCACACTTGTCTCCTAGTTTCTTGTGGTTTCTGTCAATTGTTGGCATCTCCATCGTTACATAGCGTTTTCCCCTGTCTGTTTCTTTGTCCTTTCTCTTGTCATAAAGATATCAGTCATACTGAATTAAGGACCCACCCTAATCCAGTATGACCTCATCTTGACTCATACCTGCAAATATCCTAGTTCCAAAGAAAGTCACATTTACAGGTTCAAGGGGTAAAACTTCAACATATCTTTTTAGGAGTCCAAGTGAAGTCGCTCAGTCGTGTGCGACTCTTTGCAATTTTTCCCCTGTCTTGTTTCTTTGTCCTTTCTCTTGTCATAAGGATATCAGTCATACTGAATTAAGGACCCACCCTAATCCAGTATGACCTCATCTTAACTCATACCTGCAAATATCCTAGTTCCAAAGAAAGTCACATTTACAGGTTCAAGGGGTAAAACTTCAACATATCTTTTTAGGAGTCCAAGTGAAGTCGCTCAGTCGTGTGCGACTCTTTGCAACCCCATGGACTCTAGCCTATCAGGCTCCTCCATCCATGGGATTTTCCAGGCAAGGTTGCTGGAGTGGATTGCCATTTCCTTCTCCAGGGGATCTTCCCGACCCAGGAATCGAACCCGGGTCTCCTGCATTGCAAGCAGATGCTTAACCATCTGAGCCACCAGGGAAGGAGTACAAAATACAGTTTATAACAAGGGGCAAAGATTCAGGGGTGGAAGCGAGAAATACATAAAACCTACTTCTGAAAGTGTAAAGGCATTATGATACCATACATATGTGAAGTTTAAACACATGTAACAGTTCTTATATTGATACGTTCATATATTTGTAGTAACAGGTATACATAGGAGTGATGCATACATATGTAGCATGTAGAAAGGTGTGTATGAAAACAATAACCTTGTTTAGGACAGAGGGAGAATTCCACTGGGGAGAGGTATAATGGGTTTAAGGTTTATTTGTAACCTTTTGTTTTTAAGGTGAGCGATGGTTGCATGGGTGTGGTAATCTCTGTACCTTTGTCTAGGTCTGAAATATCTCCTCATCTAAATAAAGAGGGAGAAAATTTGTGAAAATTGTCAAGCAGCAGACATTGATGGGAGGTAGACATGTATCCAAGTATTATTTGTTTTTCTTTTCTTTTATTAAACCTATTTCTCTTCTCTCAGGCCTAGACCCTGCTGCTGATTTTAAGTTGGGATATTTTCCCTGCCGACTTTCGACCCCAATGTCTGCATCATTCTGCCCTAATGATGAGGGTGAGGATCAGTATGAAACGGCTGATGAAGAGGAAGAGGATGGAAATGAAAAACCTAAAGGACTCTAAATGGATGTGGTCTCAGCAAAAAGCAGCTCTGGATAACACAGGTATTATTGTATAGGTTTCAGTATGACATAACCATTCCTGACACATACCTGTTACTAACAGCTTTATATTTTTTAAATTTTCTTCTGTAAAGTAAATTAGAAAATAGTTGAAATTAAATTGTGGAAAAAGAGTTTATTGTTAATAATGTATTCTAGATAATGTAGGAGGCAGTATGTTCTGAAATGTATTTCATTTATAGCCACAAGTCCTTTGTCCTGTAGTTTCAAGTCTACCGCAGATAGGAACTCTATCAGACCTGGAAATGGAGACCAGTGCTTCTTTAGAAAACAGTCACCAGATGCAGTAGCTAAAGTGACTAGGCCATGTGTTAGCTGTGTCATCATCGCCTGGCCACAGAATTGTAGTCTCTTGTACTGACAGTGACTTTGAGAAAGTGATTCCTTACAAAGTAGTAAGATGTTAAGGGTTTCAAGAGAACTGCATTTCGGGATTA
This sequence comes from Litocranius walleri, assembly GCA_006410535.1. Classification (NCBI taxonomy): domain Eukaryota; kingdom Metazoa; phylum Chordata; class Mammalia; order Artiodactyla; family Bovidae; genus Litocranius; species Litocranius walleri. Next base: position 57,567 of record SJYG01001638.1, on the reverse strand, counting down.
ATTTACAAATATTAGTCCAATTTAGATTTTTTATTCAAAAGAAAAGAAAACTAGTCTTAGTAATCTTGTTGGTTATCCCTGAGTTGGTAATTAAATCTGTTTCTCTTTCCTCTATTCATTCATCTTTTAGTCTCTCTCACTCACTCTCTCACTCTGTTAGTTTTCATGCATGTGGATGTTTGACAAAGTCTCATTCTCATTTTACACATGTGGAAACTGAAGGTTTGTAAATATAAGGGATTTATGACTTGTGCAAGGGAACACCAGTTTTTAAGGTGGAATGATTTATTTAAATCATAGTGTGGCCTTTCAGGGAAACAGCAAGCATTTATAGTGGTGGCAAGAGGGAGATAAGTTTTATATGAGAAATGATGTGCATCCTGATCGGCAAGGGCCTGGGTTACAAGAAGAAAGCATTTTGTTTTCTCCTTGTTGAGAAAATAGATGTGCATAGTATTGACTCATATTTAGAAAGTCACTGGTGCATGTTACTGAGGTACAGTTGTTAATTGGCTCTTATTTCATCCTACAGTGAGAAGGCATAGAAAGAAGCAGATAGCAAGAGAAAAGTTGAATTTGTTCTTCATGGATATTCTTGTTTTCATTAGCCTGAAATACTAATTTTGTTTAAAGTTTCAACCCCCCAAAATGATATTAACTACTGACATCTGACTTTACTCTTACCTTTTAACAGATAATTTGATAGTATTGTTCACATTGGAAATAAAAGTTTGTTTGGAAGTAATAAGCTGTGGTGTTGTTTTTTTTTTCCACATAAATAACACTGTCTGGTATCTATCATTGTTCTATTTATTTTGGCCCATCTTACTGTCATTGAAAGGGATTTCTTTCAGCTATTTGTCAAGCCTGTTTTAAATCCTTGTACTGCAGCTCCAAATAAATTAAAATATAAGGTTGCAAATAATTTGTGTGATGGTGCCCTAGCCTCTACTATATTTTATTGAAAGAAACTGATGGATGACCTAGCTTGCCTGGAACAGCAGCATCAGCATCAGCTGGGAACTTGTTTGCAATGCACATTCTCAGACCCTGCTCCAGACCTACTGAGTTGGAGATCCTGAGGGTAGGCTGCTAGCCGTCAGGGTTTTGCAGTCCTCCAGGTGCTACTGAGCACACTGGAGATTCAGAACCACTGCTTTAAGGCAGTGGGGGAAAGGTTTACTATACCCACTGTGGGATCATCCTTAGTTCACTGACTTGGTACTGTCACAGGTAAACTAAACAGAGTGGTAAGATCTGGACTTAGGAAGAGGCTAGAATTCTCAGAGGTTTGAGATAGGCAGCACTCTTGGAGGGGTGTGTTAGTACCCTAAGGCTGCCATAAAAAATTACCACAAACCAGATGGATTAAAACAACAGAAATAAATTCTCTTCTATTTCTGGAAGCCAGAAATCTGAGGTCAATATATAGGAAAGGGTGGTTCCTTCCAGAGGCTCTGAGGGGGTATCTGTTTCACACCTGTCTCCTAGTTTCTGGTGGTTTCTGTCAATTGTTGGCATCTCCATCATTCCATAGCGTTTTCCCCTGTCTTGTTTCTTTGTCCTTTCTCTTGTCATAAGGATATCAGTCATACTGAATTAAGGACCCACCCTAATCCAGTATGACCTCATCTTAACTCATACCTGCAAATATCCTAGTTCCAAAGAAAGTCACATTTACAGGTTCAAGGGGTAAAACTTCAACATATCTTTTTAGGAGTCCAAGTGAAGTCGCTCAGTCGTGTGCGACTCTTTGCAACCCCATGGACTCTAGCCTATCAGGCTCCTCCATCCATGGGATTTTCCAGGCAAGGTTGCTGGAGTGGATTGCCATTTCCTTCTCCAGGGGATCTTCCCGACCCAGGAATCGAACCCGGGTCTCCTGCATTGCAAGCAGATGCTTAACCATCTGAGCCACCAGGGAAGGAGTACAAAATACAGTTTATAACAAGGGGCAAAGATTCAGGGGTGGAAGCGACAAATAGATAAAACCTACTTCTGAAAGTGTAAAGGCATTATGATACCATGCATATGTGAAGTTTAAAAACATGCAACAGTTCTTATATTGATACGTTCATATATTTGTAGTAACAGGTATACATAGGAGTGAGGCCTACAGATGTAGCATGTAGAAAGGTGTGTATGAAAACAATAACCTGTTTAGGACAGAGGGAGAATTCCACTGGGGAGAGGTATAATGGGTTTAAGGTTTATTTGTAACCTTTTGTTTTTAAGATGAGCGATGGTTGCATGGGTGTGGTAATCTGTACCTTTGTCTAGGTCTGAAATATCTCCTCATCTAAAGAAAATTGAAAGGAGAAATGGGCCTAATATCTGGAACTGATGGAAGGAAAAATGTAAAGTGCTATTTGAGCAGAGTAGAGGATCAGAGGAGAGTACCGGGGGTATGCTGGAAGAAGGCCTTATTTCTATATTTAGTTAAGGCCACTTGAATGCTTGCCAGTTAGCAGCAATACCTTTCCCTATTTTCTGTGCTAGTTCATCTCATATCCTTGAGTCTATTCACATTATTTATTAATGTTTCTCCCCGACTCCCTAAAGTGTGAGCTTCTGAAGAGTTGGGAACTTACAGGCTTCTATTCGTCTCTTCTAAAGCATTGTGGTTTCTTCTTCATAGGTGCTTGATAAAGGTCTGTTAAGGTGAAGTTAGTATAAGGTATCCACAACCCTTTCCATGACTGTGATTTTGTCATTTAAAAATGTATTATCACATAGTAACACAGGGTATTACTTATGGCTAGAACAAAGAAAAAAGGCACAAGACCTTTTTTCATTGTTTAATGAAATAACAGTCCAACTAGAAATTTCTCCATGTAGGGTCACTTGAAAGGCTTCAGATTGGTTGTTTGGCTCATACCATGCTAGGAACGTGTGTGTGTGTGTGTGTTTCTGTGTTAATATAGTTAATGTAATTTAATCGTGTCCAACTCTTTGCAACCCTGTGGACTGTAGGCCTCCAGGCTCCTCTGTCCATAAAAACGTCTCACTGTCCCAGTGAAAATACTGAAAAGAGTTGTCATTTCCTCTTTCAGGGGATCTTTCTGACCCAGGGATTGAACCTGCGTCTCACAGGTCTCCTGCATTGAGGGCAATCGCTTAACACTGAGCCACCCATGTGTAACCATAGTTAAAATGAAAGGCCCGTATGCGGGCTTAAGAATTTTTGGAGGTTCACTTTAAACACAAAGCACCTCTTTTTGAGATAAGCCTTTTCTGGTGCATAGTCTTGAGTCCATGTCCCTGCCTCTCATTATGGTCCAGGTACCTAGGATCCTGAATTTACTCCCCAAGTGGCCCCAGGTCCCCAGCCCCAGAGGCATGTGTGTTCCTCTTCTCTGAGTCTGTGCTGCTCAGGGTTGAGTGGCACTGCCAGTGCTATACTCTCAGGACTGAGAGGAATCTAAGAGGTGGCGGCTTTGTATACAGGGAAACGGACAAGTGGGCCACATTATCCACACAGATGTACGTGACGCCTCTCATGGTGAGGGAGGAAGCTCAGGCTTGCTTCACTGAAGGCTGCTGAAGCTCTAACATATCGGGCTTCTCTGGGTCTCTGAGAGGGGGTCCCTAAATCAGGCCAGGGACAAACCCTTTTCTGTTACTCTGGGTGTTTGTGGGTTTCCTATTTTCTCATGTATTGAATATATTCTCACTGAGTCCTTCAACCTTGAACATTTTGGGCTTCTTTAGGATAAGACCTGTCTTGTACGTATCTGTCTCCCCCAGGAAAGGTTAGGGTGTTTTGATATTTTCCTTGGTTATGACTCCATCTTCTGAAAGGATGTGATCCAAAGCTCTCCTTTATTTCCACTACCTGGGAGATGGCCATTGGGAGAAAAAGAAAGGGATATGGTGGGTACCAGAGAGGGAAACGATTTTCTGTTACCACTTAGGCATATTTTAAGGATACTAAAGTTAGTGATGAAGAATCATTGTACTCTAAGCCCCCTATTTTCAGATGCTTATAACTCCAAGGAATACGAAGGAGTACACATTTAAAACTCTAACACGGCAGGACTCTTGGAAAACGATGTTTTGTGAAATGTGGTATTATTAAGTCCTCTGTGTTATGAATCACATAGTATTATAGCATAGGTTTTGAGGCAAGAAATGTACATTTCTTAGAAGTCTAAGCGATGGTTTATGTGTGCTTAGATGAGGAATTGATTTCATCACCAAATCCATGAAGAAAATCAGTTTAAAACTATTTTAAGAGGCATCTGAAATTTAGCTCTTTTTCTCTCCCTTTCATTCAATTTGTTATTTACTCTCAGTTCAGTTCAGTTCAGTCGCTCAGTCATGACCGATTCTTTGCGACCCCATGAATCACAGCACGGCAGGCCTCCCTGTCCATCACCAACTCCCAGAGTTCACTCAGAGTCATGTCCATCGAGTCAGTGATGCCATCCTGCCATCTCGTCCTCTGTCGTCCCCTTCTCCTCCTGCTCCCAATCACTCCCAACATCAAAGTCTTTTCTGATGACTAAACTCTTTGCAGGAGGTGGCCAAAGTACTAGAGTTTCAGCTTCAGCATCATTCCTTCCAGAGAAATCCCAGGGTTGATTTCCTTTAGGATGGACTGGTTGGATCTCCTTGCAGTCCAAGGAACACTCAAGAGTCTTCTCCAACACCTCAGTTCAAAAGCATCAATTATTTGGCGCTCAGCTTTATTTGCATTTCCCACAGTATTTTAGTCCCCATCAGTTACTTATACATTATGAACTATTTTGTATATACAGAAGATATAGAACATATATGTAAGGTATATCATAATGAAGTCGCTCAGTCGTGTCTGACTCTTTGCGACCCCATGGACTGTAGCCTATCAGGCTCCTCTGTCCATGGGATTTTCCCAGCAAGAGTGCTGGAGTGGATTGCCATTTCCTTCTCCAGGGGATCTTCCCGACCCAGGAATGGAACGCGGGTCTCCCGCATTGCGGACAGACGCTTTACGGTCTGAGCCACCAGGGACTCACATAAAAACCTGTCTACCCATCACAAAGTTTGAAAATTAGAACATAGCCAATGCTTTTGAATCCTACATTTGCCCTCCCAGATTCACTTTCTCATTCCTTCCCAGAGGTAACAACTATCCTGAACTTTATTAATAATTCACTTATTTATACATTCACTGCATGGAAATGTTCCTTCAAATTCCATTATTTCTTGTCCATTTTGGACTGTATGCAAATATAATTATACTAGATGTATTACTTGTGTCTCTCTCCTCCCCCATCACCCTGTGTTTGTGAGGTTTGTGTATACTGCTGTGTATAACTTCTAAGTCAGTTTTCATTGCTGTACAGTTATCCATCCTATGAAAATCCCTCAAGGTGTCTATTTCCTGTTTGTGGACATATGGGTTGTTTTCATTTTTATCTTTTTGCAAATTATTGTGCAGTGAACTTTCTCATTCATATCCCCTGGTGCCCATCCATGAGAGTTTCTCTAGATTCTCAGTTGAGGGCAATGTTATACACCATGCTCCCTAACCAAGGAACAGTTGATAATGTCTGGAAACATTTTTGGTTGTCATAACTGAGGATATGCTCCTGGCATCTAGTGGGTAGAGGCCAGAGGCACTGCTAAGCATCCTACAATGGACAGGACAGTCCACAACACAGAATTATCTCTCCCGAAATGTCAGCAGTTGAGAAGCCCTGATCTCCGGTACATTTGTAGACATGAACGTCCTGGATCATAGTGTGTGCCCAAGTTCTGTTTCAGGGAAAAGCCAATTCTGACCCCATGTTGGAACTGTTACTTTGACTTGCCTTTCATTGCTTTTGTTATTATAGGCATACACAATGCCTGCCTCGGAGAATCCTGCCCCTGTGCCCAACTGTTAAACTAAACTGCTTTTGTTCAAGACCCTATCCACATGTGGATGACTGAAAGGAAGAAGTTAAACATCTCCTTCCTGAGGCCTGCCATTCTAAGAGATACTTAGAACATTTATGGACTTTTCACTTTGTTTCCTCACCTCCTCCCACCTGATCTATGAAGGAATCTTGTATCCAGACCCTGAGAAGAGGGTTATTTTGAGACATTAGTCTTCCATCTGATAGGTGAGATGGCTTTCCAGATAAAGTCATATTCCTTGCCCCAACACCTTATCTCTGATTCATTGGCCCATCGTGCAGGGACCAGAGCAAGCTTGGGCCTTGGAACAGTTCAGCTGTACCTGTGGTTGATTAGCCGTTAAGTCGTGTCCAACTCTTTAGTGACCCCCATATACTGTAGCCTGCAAGGCTCCCCTGATCATGGAATTTCCCAGGCAAGAATACTGGAGTGGGTTGCCATTTCCTTCTGCAGGAGATCTTCCTGACTCAGGACTCGAAGCTGGATCTCCTCTGTCTCATGCATTGTAAGAGGATTCTTTTTACCCACTCACTAGCTGTCGGGAAAGCCCCTTAGTTCCCTGACCAGTGACCAAACCTGCTTTTCCTGCATTGCCAGGCAAGTTCTTAACCATCGACCATCAGGGAAGTCCCAACAATATATACTATAGGAGGGCATTTTCAAGGGTCTTCCTGGCAGCTTAGCTGGTAAAGAATCTGCTTCCAGTGCAGGAGACCTGGGTTCGATCTCCCCGTCAGCCAGATCGTCTGGAGAAGGGAATGGCTACCTACTCCAGTGCTCGTGAGTCTTCCCTGATGGCTCAGATGGTAAAGAATCTGCCTGCCATATGGGAGACCTGGGTTTGATCCCTGAGTCAGGAAGAACTACTGGAGAAAGGAATGGCAACCAACTCCAGTATTCTTGCCTAGAGAATTTACAAAATTAAAAAACAGGTATGCATAAATAGATGATAAGAGTATACAAAACAACTGGGGGTAGGAGTAAAAGAATGAGAGACTTTTGGGGTGGTCATTTTCATTTAACTCAGGTAGTTACAATTTATAGAACTATTTTGCTGAATAATACCAAATAACTAGCATAATCAGGAGGGTGGGAAGTGAGGAAGCCACTGGACTACTCTGTTTCTGCTGAGACCATCACAGAGTTTGGCTGCAAGACCATACTGACTCCTTCTCCATCTATAAAGACAAGGTAGATGTCTCATGCCTTGCTTTTGATACCCACCAAGCTAGGAACTGAACCCTGGGACCTCTATTATCACTGATGCAAAAGAAGTAAAATTTATGAGCCCACGCTCACTAACAGAAAACAGAAACCACAGAAGAAGCATGGACGACACCTCGCTTCTCCTTCCAGTTCTCATGGGTGTTTCTTATCTTCCTGGAAGGAGCTTCTATTCGTGGAATCCAGGCCATAAGGGCAAGAGTTCAGGAAATGTAGACTTCGTTTCCAACTTCTATCAAGACTTACCTGGTGTAATTGGGATTGGGATGGAATCAGGTGAACTGATCCATGACACTTGCCACAGAATGTAAAACTGAAAGTGGAGATGCCAGGTGGGAGGCTATTGTAGTAGTCCACCTGAGAGATGATGGTGTCTTGGATCAGAGTGACAAAAGCAAAGGTGTTAGGAAGTGGTTGGATTTCCATTTTACTCAGAAAACAAGACTCGCCTCTACATTATGGCAGGGTTGAGGGAAAGATATAAGTGTCTGAGGATTAATACTTCATTTCTCTCCTGTCCTAGACATCATTTTCTTGGCAAACCCTCACGGCTGGTTAGGGAGCCCCTCTGATGTATATCCCCATATCATGATTTTGGGAATTCCCTGTTTCATCATGTGTATATTTACTACACAGTCATTTCCCCAGGGGTCGAGGTATGTGTGGCTGTGCCCGGCACAGTGGCTGGCAAGGCGTTCTCTCAATAAATACTGTTATATTGATGAATGAAGGAATACTGGATCACCTTGAGTTCATCAGCTCAATGATGGTGAATTTCTCTGTATTAAGGGGCCTATGACTCCTTGCTTATGTCCAGTGTCGCCAGATGGGGCTACAACTTCCAGTGCGCATTGTGAACACATTTTAGTAGTCAAACACTGAGATCCAAACCCAAGTAAGGGGCGTGCAACTGAGGCTTATTCCTGCCAATTCACATTCAGTTCAGTTCAGTTCAGTCACTCAGTCGTGTCGGACTGTTCGCGACCCCATGAATTGCAGCACGCCAGGTCTCCCTGTCCATCACCGTTTTCCGGAGTCCACTCTGACTCATGCCCATCGAGTCAGTGATGCCATCCAGCCATCTCATCCTCTGTCATCCCCTTCTCCTCCTGCTGCCAATCCTTCCCAGCATCAGAGTCTTTTCTAATGAGTCAACTCTTTGCATGAGGTGGCCAAAGTACTGGAGTTTCATTCCTTCCAAAGTAATCCCAGGGCTGATCTCCTTCAGAATGGACTGGTTGGATCTCCTTGCAGTCCAAGGGACTCTCAAGAATCTTCTTCAACATCACGGTTCAAAAGCATCAGTTCTGCTGTGCTCAGCCTTCTTCACAGTCCAACTCTCACATCCATACATGGCCACAGGACAAACCATAGCCTTGACTAGACGGACCTTAGTCAGCAAAGTAATGTCTCTGCTTTTGAATATACTATCTAGGTTGGTCATAACTTTTCTTCCAAGGACTAAGCGCCTTTTAATTTCATGGCTGCAATCACCATCTGCAGTGATTTTGGAGCCCAAAAAAATAAAGTCTGACACTGTTTCCTCTGTCTCTCCATCTATTTCCCGTGAAGTGATGGGACCAGATGCCATGATCATTGGTTTCTGAATGTTGAGCTTTACAGCAACTTTTTCGCTTTCCTCTTTCACTTTTATCAAGAGGCTCTTTAGTTCTTCTTCACATTCTGCCATATGGGTGGTATCATCTGCATATCTGATATTTCTCCCAGCATTCTTGATTCCAGCTTGTGTTTCTTCTCGTCCAGCATTTCTCATGATGTACTCTGCATATAAGGTAAATAAACAGGGTGACAGTATACAGCCTTGACACACTCCTTTTCCTATTTGGAACCAATCTGTGGTTCCATGTCCAGTTCTATCTGTTGCTTCCTGACCTGCATACAGATTTCTCAAGAGGCAGGTCAGGTGGTCTGGTATTCCCATCTCTTTCAGAATTTTCCACAGTTTATTGTGATGCACACAGTCGAAGGCTTTGGCATAGTCAATAAAGCAGAAGTAGATGTTTTTCTGAAACTCTCTTGCTTTTTCCATGATCCAGCAGATGTTGGCAATTTGATCTCTGGTTCCTCTGCCTTTTCTAAAACCAGCTTGAACATCAGGGAGATCACAGTTCACGTATTGCTGAAGCCTGGCTTTGGAGAATTATGTTTAGCTAAATTTCCGTTTTGCTCTCCATGAGAGTGATTGCCCTAAGCCCACTTATCCCTCATTAGAGTAAATGAGAACCACAGAGAGATTTCTTTTTCTTTTGTCCTGTGCTCCATTGTGAAGAAGACCATGTCCACATGAATATCTAGACAAAGTTGCTGACAGAAAGGTATAACTGCTAATGCTGCTACTTTAAGAAATACCTGAGAATCTCATTGAAAAGGAAAGCAGAAACATTAACTTGATATGGACTAAGAGCTTTGAATAACGTTATATGTGAAACCATTTAAATTCTGTGATGACAATAAAAGACTAAGTCTAGTCATTCAAAATTATAAAGTAAGGCTAAGCTGGGTCCATGTAACTTAAGGGTTTACCACCCCCACTGGGTAAGCCAGAAACTACACTTCAGGTGTCCCACAGAAAAACCATCACGAATCATCAGTTGCTTTGTACATTGCCACTTCTAAATTAACAGGATAGCAGCACATTTAAAATGAAATTATTGTGACCAGTGAGCGTACTAGTTTGTATATATATTAAGCCCATACATATGAATGAGTTCCATTCTGAGAGTGCTTCCAAGTCCAATTTATTTGTTAAGTTCAACAAAGTTAACCTACATACACAATTAATACAATCGGCTATATAGTACTGTATTATAATAGATGTATAATACTTTACACATGACTATTACATAAACAAACAGAGGAAATAATGAACATATTTTTAGTCTTAGAGGACAGTACCTTGAAAAGTATACTAGTGCAGTATAACAGGGGCTGGCATCGAATGAGCAGGCAAGAAGAGTTACTGACCGGAGGAGAGAAAGGAAGTGGGAGATGGTATGGCTGGAAGATTGTCAGCCATAGGAGATGGAGGGAAAGCTGCAATTTTTGCATCTTTGAAAGCTCACAACCTGAAGATTCGCACATGGGAACTTCCTGTATTCCTTGGGGCTCTAAAGCCTTCCTGGAGCCTGTCAGAAAGAGCCTTTTCTGATCTCCTGGATTCCAGGAGCTTCTGATTGAGGCAGACATATTTGAAGCATATCGTAGGCTCTAACGCCCCCTGGACAGCATTTTCCAACATTCTGTACACCGGACCCTCCCTCCAGTCAGAGTTACAAAACTCATCTCAGGAACTATGATGACAGAAGATGAGATGGTTGGATCGTATCACCGACTCGATGGACATGAGTTTGAGTAAGCTTTGGGAGTTGGTGATGGACAGGGAAGCCTGGCGTGCTGCAGTCCACGAGGTCACCAAGAATCAGACACGACTGAATGACTGAACTGAACTGAACTGAGTGTCACTCTGACTTCATTTTCATAGCTGACTCCTAAATTGGATGTACAATTCCACAGAGACACTTTTCCAGCCTTAACAACTCCTGGAAAAGTTTATACACTTGGATACTTTTGCACCCTGTTCCAAATGCCCCTTGCCTTACTTCAGTTATGTCAGTATTACCAAACACAGTTGGTGGTTGTTTGTCTGCTAAAGCATGTTGACCCATTTTGTTCTAACTCAGTATACTTCATGTGGAAGAAATAAAGACTAGGGGAATCAGCTCACTGTAATGAGCTGTGATCTTATCAGCAACATCAGGAACATGGATGCTGACAGAAGAGCTCAATTTGGTGATCTGATCTTGTTTTATGGAAACTGATGCTGCCCAGTAAATCCTGGTTTCCATGTTAGCCCAGGCTATAAAGTCAAGGTATTAAATGAATGTGATATGTCCAAATCCTGAAGAGTGAACTAGTGAATAGCTCATTTTTTTAAACCCCATATTACCTGAAAACAAACCAGTTGCTCAAGTTAGTCAGGCTTGCAAGCTAAGAAAAAAATAAATAGTTCAAATACCATTCTGTCTTGAGTTTGACATTTCTAAACAGGAGAAAGGTCCACCAAGGAATCAAATGTGGCTTCTTGCTGGTTAAGAACACCCAGGAAACATACCTTGGAATTGGTCAACTGTAACCTGATTTTCTCCCACTTCTACAATGCCAATGACCTAAAATGACTTTAATTTGTCTTCTAGGATGTAAGGTGTTAAAATTGCTTTTTAGTATAACTTACAGAAACCATGATCACATTTATTTGTTAGATAGGTGTAGGGATTCAGAGAATAAATCATTCTGGACAAAAAGAGTCTATTTTTATTTTATTTTTAAAAATAATTTCACATATTTATCTGTTTTTCGCTGGGCTGGGTCATTGTTGCTGCTTGTGCTTTTTCTTTAGGTGCAGCAAGTGGGGGCTACCCTGCCGTTGTGGGGTGTGGGCTTCTCATTGCGGCGTCTTCTCCTGTTGCAGAGCATGGGCTCTAGGGCGCTTGGGCTGCATTAGTTGCATCATGTGGGCTCAACGGTTGCCACTCCCGGGCTCTGGAGCACAGGCTCAGTAGTTGGGGCACACGGGTTTAGTTGCCTCAAGGCATGTGGGATCTTCCCAGATCAGGGATCAAACCTGTATCTCCTGCACTGGCAGGTGGATTCTTTACCACTGAGCCACGAGGGAAGCCCCAAGAATTTTTTTTTTATGAAAATAAACGTGAGGATTATGCAGTTACTGATGCAAAAGAGTGAACTTACACACTTTAAAGTGAAATAAGACACACAGACAGATTTTAATAAAAGGTACAATGTAACCGGGGCATAAACAGAACCACACAGCACATGCAGTTAGAGCCTTCATAGTTTCCTTTGGCGAGAGGACCATAAGGTATTGGCATTTTCTAAAGGATGGGATTTTGGCAAAGGAAAAAAAAAACTAAGTATCTGCAGGACAGCCTTGCTCAGTGATAGGCCAGTAGCTTCATTAGGTTAGAACTGAGTGTCCACGATAGGAAGGGCAGAGAGGAGCAAGCCCGATGGGTAGGTTGTAGAAACATAGGAAATTTTGAGCAAAACACATGAAATTGTCCCTTAGCCCAGTCAAGCTGACACGTAAAATTAACCATCATAATTCCTGTGGAGAATACTCACCCTGTGCATCGCCCATGAGATGACATACTTACAGGATGATGACCTTCCACGTATAACAAAAACAATTTGAACAGCTCCTAGGTGTCAGGTTGCTCTAACAAACAGATTTGTTAACAAATGTATATTCTTAATTAAGAATGAAATGGATAACATGTTTATAAAATAGTTGCTCATGGTAAGTTTGAGAAAAAGTATTCTAAAGGCCAGTGTCTAGAGGCACATCCCTTTGTCTCAATTAATTCTGCTCCTGCCCAAAGTCAAGATTGATTATCTCTAACTTGGATCATTAACAGCCTCATTCTCTCTGATTTTCTGCACTTTCACTATGATGTGTCTAGGAATGATTTTTTGTTTTTTATCCTGCCTAGAACTCATGAGCTTTTAGAATCTGTGCATTTCACTTGCTCTGAAAAATCCTTGGCCATCATTTTCTTCCCCATTTCTCTCTCCTGTCTTTCTGGGATTTGAATTAAACATATACTTTGTATCTCGTATCCTGCTTTTTTCATACTAATTTATTTCTCCAGGCCAAATTAATTCTGGATGATTTCTTCTAATCTATCTTCCAATTCAATAATTGTCTTAGGTTTATTTTTCTTGATTTCATTTATCACCATCTAATGGTTATGCCAATTTTTATTTATTTATTTATTTTTTGCTGAGCTTCATGGCTTGTGTGATCTTCCTTTCTCAACCAGGGATTAAAACCAAGCCACTGCAAAGGAGAGTGAAAGCTTGAGTCCTAATGGCTGGAGACGAAGAGAATCCACTCTGCTGCTTTCTATGATTTTCTGTTCCCTGAAGATATTTTAAAGCCTACTTTTTAATTTTTTGAAACACAGGCCATAGTGATTATACTCTACTCTTCATTCTGGCTGTCACTTACAATATATATTTTTTCCTTATGTGCCTACATAAGGAACAGGGCTGGAAGTTCCTTGGATCACGGCAGTGATGTATATCTGGGCTGCAATTTCTTCCAGTGCTTGTTACTTCTGGTCCACTATTACCTGAGAGGGGTAGTCACTTATTTTCAGCTTGAAGTGGTGGCAGAGCTCATCAGACCTGCTCATTGGAGCTGTGGGACTTGGCTTTCATTTTCTTTTCCCATGAGGCCACCAAAACCACAAATCAGTTCCATAATTCTTTCTTCTAGATTCAGCTAATGCTCTCAGGAAAAATTGGCTCTGAGTGCTGGGCTTTCCTATTTGGGTTCTTGTCCTTCTTCAAGACTTTAGTCTCATAGTTTCTTAGTGCTTAACAAAGATGCTTTCTTTATACATTTCATCCAGTAATTTTTAGTTGTCCTCACTGGGATGGTTAGTCCAAATTACTAAACCTGCCATTACTGTAAGCAGGGGTGTTCACCACCCTAACTTCTCTCCTTGTCACCAATCTCTCTTTCTTCCAGTTTCTCCTCTAGAAAGTAACTGAAAGTTTCTTCCTGATGGTGTTATTTTCCTGCACAAATCCTCCAAAAGCTTGCTGCGAGATGTAAATTAGAAATCAGATTCCTCAGTTTGGACAATCAGATCTAAACTGCTCTTTCTGAGAAAGTACTGTATAGCGCAGGGAACTCTACTCAATACACTGTGGTGACCTAAAGGGAAAGGAATTCTAAAGTAGAGGGGATAACTGATTCACTTTGTTATACAGCAGAAGCGGATCTAACATTGTAAAGCAACTATACTCCAATAAAAATCAACTTAAAAATAAAAGAAGAGATGTGGATGGCAAGTGGAGTGTGTGGAGTAGATTTTGGAGAGAAAACATGAGGAGAAGTTCTCTGCCCATTAATGAGAAGTCTGAAATTTTTGAAGTAAGACAATGATGTGATATTATTTCGGTTTAGACATGGCACTTCATTGGCAGTATAGAAACTGTGTGTCATAAATAGAATCTCTGCATTCCCCCCAGATCTATATGTTGAAATCTTAATTTCCAAGGTAATGGTATTAGAAGATGGAGTGCATGGGAGGTGCCTAGTTCATAAGGGTAGAGTCCTCATGAATGTGATTAGCGCCTTACTTAAGAGGGTCCAGAGAGATACTCTGCCCCTTCTGCCAAGGGAGGACATAGGGAAAAGTTGGCATTTAAGATCCAGGAAGTGGACTCCAGGGGACATCGAATCTGCTGGTGCCTTGATCTTGGATAAATCTGCTTCTAGGACTGTGAAAAATAAATGTTTGCTGTTTATAAAATAAAACATTCTTTCTTACCTTCATTTACTCACTGAGTAGGTATTTTCTGTGCACTGATGTGTGGCCCTCACTAGGCCAGATGCTACCTATTCTTTTGCTTCTTACTTCATTTACCTCTTGTCTTACTTCCCAATCCACCTTATACTTTAGCAAATCTGAAATACTCATTGTCATATGACAGAGCTGGGTCAGATAACAGATGAGCTAACTCCTAGGTCAGTGATATTTCCTCTACCTCATAATGCAATATTCAGGTTTAAGTCGTAATTCCATATTCATATTTAAGTCCGTTCAATCTTGATATCTATGTATATTCTAATAAATGACCAAGACAAAACCTCAAAAAGTACAAAGTGACTTTCTCATGTCCCATACTGCTTTTTGGAATCTTTCTCATATGTTTCTGGGATGTAACTCTGGAAATAAGTTCATGTTTGCCATCAAGCTTTTGGTAATTTCCATAGTCACAAGGGGGGCCTCCTTGGTGGCCCAGTGGTAAAGAACCCACCTGCTAATGGAGGAGACTCAGGTTCGATCCTGGGCAGGAAAGATCCCCTGAGGAAGGAAATGGCAACACACTCCAGTATTTTGCCTGGGAAATCTTAGGGACAGAGAAGCCCGGTGGACTACCGTGGGGTCCCAAGAGTCAGACACAACTTAGTAAGTAAACTAAAACAGTAAAACTGTGAAGCTTTTCTGTCTACATGTTGAGGCAAGGATGCTGGAGCATTACAATGGCCTGCTCTCCAGGGGCTAACTGCCTTGAAATCTGATACGCTGACCTTTGTCTTCCTTTCCCCTTCTATGATGCCAGCCAAGAAGCCTCACGTCAACTTTGCAGCCCTTAGCTATGGGAGGGGGGCACTCCGGGTGCCCAATGTCTGTCCTGATGACCCTCCAGAGCCCCATCATAAAACACACTGACTGAACCTCTTCTACCCTTTTCAAAAGAGAGGCACGTGGGTTCCCTGGAAGCACAGGGATCTCAGAACAATCCCCAGTCAACTATCTTCTGATCCCTCAAACTTGTCTAGATCTTTCAGAATTCAACATGGACAGTCAACTTCTTTCACAATGAAAAGCAAACTCTTGGGCATATGCTGTTTGAAGAGAAAAGCAGATTTTGCATTTTTGCAGATGGAAGGTTCAGGGTGGGGTGCCCCACCATCGTGAATGCGCAGCCCAGTTCTCCAGCTGCCAGGGTGCTGGAGCTGACCCAGGAATGACCACAGCGGCCAGAATGAACAGAGGGCTACGTGGTGCCCAAGCCATAACAGCAGGCAGAACCACGTGTCTTTTTGAATGGCTCCTGGCATCTGCGGGATTTGCTAACATCGCGATGCCATCTGGGTGGGCGGAGCCAAGTGCCTGCCAGGCTTCCCGGAGGCTCCCTGGCGGCCAAAAGTGCTTCAAAGGCTATGGACTCCAAAGCAGAAGGATCAGTCCTTGGCGTGCTTCGTGGGGAGGAGTTGCTGGGCTGCTGATCTTGCCGCTCTGGGGCTCAGGGTCGCTGATCCATCCCCACCTCCCCTAAGGTAAGATGGGCTCACCCTAAAGGCTGGCTCTTAGAGGAAAAACAAGCTCCACTCCCCAGCACCCACCCAGCCCCTCCACTCCCGCCACCTCACAGATATGGGCTCACCCTGTCCTCGGTCTCCTCCAGGCCCGCCGCTGTCTGCAGTGCTCTCCAGCTGGGAACTGTGGCGTCCAGAGTTGCTGCGAGTCGCTGTACTCCTGCTGCTCAACACGATCCTGCTCTCGAGGGGCGACAACTGCAATGACACCTGGAAGCTCCAATTTGACGTCCAACCCAGGCTCCTCTGAGTTCCTGACGTCATGCTGGACTTCTTTAACTGGTAAGCGGAGGTCGCCAGGCTGCCAGGACCTGGGAGTGCGGTGGAGGAATGCACACACTTTTAGGAGGAGACGGCTGGGGGAGATGTGGGCCTGGGCTTTTAAACCCTTACCCATGCTCCCTGCCTACGGCCAGTTCCTAGAGGAATTGCTGATGAAGACGGGGGCGTGCCATTTAGACGGAGCCCCCTTGTTCTGGTGCCTATGTTACTGTGGTAGCTAACAGCGCCCCACTCGCGGGGGTTGGGGAACTGCCATCCCAGGGTCCGCCCATCCATGTCCAGGGACTGAGTTCTCCTCAGTCATGTGTACTGGCCTCTGTGTTTGTGGGGGTATGTGTGTTTGTGTTGGTGCATGTAAGCAGGGAGGGGCCAGTTGTGGGATGATGGCTGAAAATAATATTTTGCGCTGAGTTGACATGTCGTATATTTGAGAGAGCCTTGAATGGCCTACTCTCAAGTTTCTCTCCCCACTCTGCTCCACCAGACAGGGTCCTGTAGCAGCAAACCTCTGTATTGAATGCACCCGATGCGTTCCCGCTTAATATCGCTGTATAGTGTTTCCTTGTCGGCCAGCAGAATTATTCAAAGAAACCAACCACATCCTTGCTCAGGAACCAGGGGCTACCTCACCCTCCAAATACTGCAAATCCCGCTTCCCACAGACCCTTCTGCTTCCCTCTGTTCCAGAATGCAACTCCCATATGTCCTGCCTGGGCCTGCAGTGTCCACCTTTCCTGGGCTGCCCAAGAAGTGGGTCACTGTGTCTCAAACTATCCTCGCAGCCACCCAGAAGGTCTGGAGCACTCATGATTAGATGAGATAAAATCCAAAGCTGTGGATTTGCACTGCTTTATTCTGAGGGGATTTGTACAGAGAGAAAAGACAAACAACAACAAAAAAATCCATGCAACTGAAGTGGCAGCACATAGCAGAAGATGGTTTCGGTCTGTACCCTCTGTCTCGGGGGCCCAGCAGTCTTCTGCTTTGCCACTCTGTTACTTTTGTCCCTGATGCAGTAAAAGCCAGAAAGAAAAACACCAATACAGTATACTAACGCATATATATGGAATTTAGAAAGATGATAACGATAACCCTGTATGCGAGACAGCAAAAGAAACGCAGATGTATGAAACAGTCTTTTGGACTCTGTGGGAGAGCGAGAGGGTAGGATGATTTGGGGGAATGTCATGGAAACATGTATAATATCATATACGAAACAAATCGCCAGTCCAGGTTCGATACAGGATCCTTGGGGCTGTTGCACTGGGATGACCTGGAGGGATGGTACGGGGAGCTAGGTGGGAACAGGGTTCAGGATGGGGAACCCGTGTACGCCCGTGGCGGATCCATATTGATGTGTGGCAGAACCAATACAATATTGTAAAGTGATTAGCCTCCAATTTAAATAAATAAATTTAATAATATATGTGTTTAACTTATTAGCTTATGTTGTGTGTTAGTTGTAGCACATGGGATCTTCATTGCTTACATGCAGCATCTCTTAAGTTAGGGCATGTGGGATATTTATTTTTAGTTTGCGGGTTGTTCAGTTGCGGCCTATGGGATCTTTAAGCTTTGGTGTGTGGGATTTTGTTGTGGTGTGCAGGATCTTTAGTTGTGGCATGGGGGATCTTCTAGTTGTAGTGTGTGGGATCTTAGTAGTTGCATGTACATCTTTAGTTACAGCACATGTGATCTTTTAGTTGTTGCATGTAGGATCTTCTAGTTGCAGAATGAGGAATATTTTTAGTTGCAGCTTTGAGATCTTTTACTTGTGTTATGGGGATATTTGTCGTGACATGTGGGATCTTTAGTTGCAGTAAGCAAGATGTTTCGTTGTAGCATGGGGCATCTTTAGTTGCTACATATAGAATCTTTTAGTTTGGTATGCAGGATCTTTATTGCAACATGCAGGATCTTGTAATTGTGGTATTGGGATATTTGTTGTGATATGTGGGATCTTAGCTGCACCATGCAGAATCTATTAGTTGTGGTATGTGGGATATTTTAGTCACAGCATGTGGCATCTGTCAGTTGGGAAATGCAAGATCCTTCTAGTTGCAACACGCATGATCTTCATTGCAGCATATAGGATTTTGCTGTAGCACATGAGATCTTTATCAGCGGTATGTGGGATCTTTGTTGCAGCACACAGGATCTTTTTAATGGTGGCAGGCAGAATCTTCATTGTAGCTTGTGGAATATTTATACTTGTGGTATATGGGATCTTTGTTGCATCATGGGGGATCTTTAGTTGTGGCATATAGGATCTTTTAATTTTGGTATATGGGATCTTTATTGTGGCATGTGGGATCTTTTAGTTGTGGTGTTGGGATATTTGTTGCAGTAGATGGGATCTTAGTTGCGGCATGTGAAATATTCTAGTTCTGGCATGTGGGATCATTTGGTTGGAACATGCAAGATATTTTTAGCTGGAGAATGTGAGATCTTTGTTGCAACATGTCAGATTTTGTTGTGGCATGTGGGATCTTTAGTTGTAGCATGTGGGATCTTTGCTGCAGCATGCAGGGTCTTTTAGTTGTGGCTTGCTGGATCTTTTTAGTTGTGGCATGTAAGATCTTTGTTGTGGCATGCGAGTTAGCTTTTTACTTGTGACATGTGGGACATTTTAGTTGAGAGATGCAACGTTTTTTAGTTGCCACATGTGAGATCTTGGTACGTGGGGTCTTTTACATTGTGCTCTGCAGAATCTTTGTTGTAGCATGTAGGATCTTTTTATCTGTAGCATGTGGGATATTTTAGTTGTGGCATGTAGGCTGTTTGGTGGCAGCATGTAGGATCTTTAGTTGTGGCATGTAGCATCTTTTAGTGGTGGTGTGTGGGATCTTTGTAGTGGCATGTGGATCTTTAGTTGGGACATGTGGTATCTTTTTAGTTACACCAAGCAGGAATTTAATTGTGGCATGGGGGATCTTAAGTGACAGCATACAGGATCTTTTAGTTTTGATATGTGGGATCTTTGTCATAGCATGTGGGATCTTCTAGTTGTGGCTTGCAGCATCTTTTAGTCAGAGCATGTGAGATATTTGTAGTTCCAGAATGCAGGATCTTTGTTGCAGCATGTGGGATCTTAAGCTGTAGCATGTGGGATCTTCATTGTGGCATTCAGGGTATTTTTAATTGTGACAGGCAGGATCTTCGCTGTGCCATGTGGGGTCTTTTTAGTTTTAATATGTGGGATCTTTGTTGCTTCATGTGGGAACTTTTAGTTGGAGCATGTGAGGTATTTTTAATCGTAGAATGTAATATCTTCATTGCAGCTTCTCAGATTTTATTGCAGCATATGGGATCTTTATCTGTAGCATGTAGAATCTTTGTTGTGGCATACAGCATCTTTTAGTTGGAGCATGTGAGGTATTTTTAGTTGCAGAATGCAGGATCTTTGTTGCAGCATGTGGAAACTTGTTGAGGCCTGTGGGATCTTTAGTCATAGCATTTGGATCTTTCTTGTGGCTTTCAGGCTCTTTTTGTTTGTGGCAGGCAGGATCTTTGTTGTTCCATGTGGGGTCTTTTTTTGTTGTGGTATGTGGGATCTTTGTTGCAGAATGTGGGATCATTTAGTTGCAGCACATTGGATCTTTTAGTTGTGGCATGCAGGATCTTTTTATTTGTGGCATGGAGGATCTTTAGTTTTGGTTATTGGATCCTTTCAGTTGCGGTATATGGAGTTTCTTCTGGGATGTGGACTCTTTTAGTTGGATCATGTGAGGTATTTTTAGTTGCTGAATGCAGGATCTTTGCAGCATGTGGGATTTTGTTGTGGCCTGTGGGATCTTTATTTGTAGCATTTGGGATCTTCGTCAAGGCCTCTGGAGTCTTTCATTGTGGCAGGAAAGATCTTCATTGTGCCATACGGGGTGCTTTTAGTTGTGATATGTAGAATCTTTGTTGTGGTATGTGGGATCTTTGTTGCAGTATGTTGGATTTTTTTTTTTTTTTCAGAATGACAGATCTTTTTAATGGTGCCATTGGGATAGTTTAGTTGGGACTTGTGAGGTCTTTTTAGTGGCAGAATATGAGATATTTATAGTTGTGGTGTGGGACTTTTTAATTGTGATATGCGGGATCTTTTAGTTGTGGCATGCAGAAACTTTAGTTGCAGAATGGGGTATCTTTATTTTGTGGCGTGCAGGATCTTCGTTGTGGCATGCAGGATCTTTTAGTTGTGGCATGTGGGACTGTCAGGAAGCATTTAATAGGAGGCTTCCTGTGTGCTGTTTTGGATCTGTCAGGAATTCTCTGCTCCTTATGGAATTAAGAGGAGAGGCAAGCCTCTCTCGGGACAGAGAAATCCAGGCATTCCTTCAATAGTGTTTCTATGTGGTGAAAAGTGCCCTCTTCCTTATTGTGAACCATACGGTAAAAGTGATTGTTTACAACTCTCTCTCTCTTTAATATGGATTGCCTATGTTTTGTAAGTCTGGAATCTTAATCTTTGCTGAGAATAACTACTTTGTAAGACAGTATATATGCCCACACCATGTTGATTAAAACATCTTTGTTCCATCAGAGCTCTGGTCCCCGTGTCTTCCTTTCTCTTTCTCTCTCTCTCTCTCCCTCTCTCTCTTTTTCAGGCTGATGCCCTAGAGTGCAGAGACTGAGTTCACTTTTCTGACCGGGCTTCTAAGACCCACGAGAAGGCGCCCTGTGCCTTCACCCCCTTGAGAGGGCGCCTGAGGCCTTCGTGAACAGAGCAAGCCACATGCAGGGGCTTTATTGGCTTTCTGCATAAACCAGGGAATATCAGCCTCTTTCTCTCTCCTTTACTTTCTTATCAGTCATCTCCAGACCACCAGGTTCTGGTCCATTAAAGGACGTCACCATCGGATCTTTCGGTTTTGGTTATTGAGGTCTATTAGGTGCAGCTGTGAGATCTTTCTTGTGGTATGCAGGGTCATTTGGTTGTACCACGTGGGATCTTAGTTGTGATATGTGAGGTCATGTAGTTATAATATGTGGGATTTCTTAGTTGTGGTACATGGCATCTTTTAATTGGAGGATGTGAGATATTTATAGTTGCAGACTGTGGTGTCTTATTTGCAGCAGGTGAGATTTTGCTGTGACATGGCATGTGGGATCTTTAATTGCATCATGTAGGATCTTGCTGCAATATGTGGATCTTTAGTTGTGGTAGCGGGGTCCTTTGTTGTGACATGGGGGTTATTTTGTTGTAGTATGCAGGATATTTTAGTTGTGGCATGTGGGATCATAACTGTGGCATGTGGGATCATTGTGTTGCAGCACGTGGCATCTCTTAGTTGGAGCATGTGAGGTACTTTTATATGCAGAAAGCAGGATCTTTTTATCATGTAGGATTTCGTTGCCACATGTGGGATCTTTTAGTTGTGGCATGAAGGATCCTTTTAGTTAGGTCATGCTTATTCTTCATGCTGCCTGTGGGATTTTGTTGCAGCATGTGAGATCTTTCTGTTGTGTTATGTGAGATCATTGTTTTCAGCATGCATCATTATTTTTTTTAATTGTGCCAGACAAGATCTTTGTCATGGTATGTGGAATCTTTCTAGTTCTATTATATGGTATCTTTGTTGTAGTATGTGAGATCTTTAGTTGTGTTATGGGATATCTTTAAATGTGGCATGCAGTATCTTTTAAAAAGTTTTGGTATGTGGGATGTTTGTTGCAGCATGTGAGATCTTTTAGTTTTGGTATTAGGACCTTCGTTTTGGCGTGCGCCTTATTTTAGTGTGGTATGTGAGCTCTTTAGTTGCATCATGCGGCATCTTTTAGTTGGGGCATGCAAGACATTTTTGATTATGGAGTGTGGGCTCTCCGTTGCAGCATGAGGGAATATGTTGCAGCATATGGCTCTTTAGTTGTTTTAGTTGGTATCTCTGTTGCGGCATGTGGAGTCTTTTCATTGCGACAGGCAGGGTCATCATTGTGCTGTGTGCAATCTTTTCTATTTGTGATTTCTCAGATCTGTGCTGTGGTGTCTGGGATCTTTGTTGTAGCATGTTGGCTCTTTTAGCTGGTGGCCTGTGGGATCTTTGATTTGTGGCATGTAGGTGACACGACTGAGCGACTGAACTGAACTGAACTGAGGCTATTTTTAGTTGTGTGATCTTTGTTGCACCATGTGGCATCTTTAGTCCTACATGCTGGATCTTTTAGTTGTCGTATTGGAATCTTTCTTACAGCATATGGGATCTTAGCTGTAGGATGTGGGACCATTTAGTTGTGGTATCTTTAAGCTGAAGCATGTGCTAACTTTCTTGTGGCATATGGGAACTTTTAGTGTGGCGTTCAGCATCTTTGTGTTGGAGCATGTGAGATATTTTCGTTGCTGAATGTGGGATCTTTGTTGCAGCATATGGGATTTTCTTGTGGCATGTGGGATCTTTAATTGTACCATGTGGGATCATTGTTGCAGCATGTGGGGTGGTTTTAATTGTGGCAGGCTGGCTCTTCGGTTTGCCATGTGGGATCTTTTTTGTTGTGATATGTGGGATCTTTGCTGCATGGGGTTTTTTAGTTGCAGCATGCAGGATCTTTTAGTCATAGCATGTGTGGTTTTTCTTGTGGCGTGTGGAATCTTTGTAGTAGCATGTGACATCTTTAGTGGTGGCATGCGTAATCTTTTTAAATTGTTCTGTGTTGGATCTTTGTTGCAGCATGGGGGATTGTTGGGTGCCAGTGTGAGGAACTCTGCCCATGGCAAAGGCCATGAGGAAGGAAGCTTGGCATACGCAAAGGTGTGATCAAGCCTCAGGAAACCCCCTGTTCCTGAGCATCTACCCCAAAACCAGAGTACTTTACGGGGAGCCCTCCCCCATAATCATTTCTCTCAGAGAAGGAGTTAACTTGCAGCTCCAAATCAATAAAAATTCTTGGGCGTGACAAGAGTGTTTCAGCTTACGAACTCTGAAGGTTCTCTGGCCTGCCTGATCAGGTCTGGCCAGCGGCATGTGATTGTTTACAACCCCCCCAACTGTGAGAGGCACAAGATGCTTTAAAACTTTCTAAATACAGACTCTTCTGAGAAGTTAGAAGATTATTAGTATAGTATTAGTGGGTTCATCAGGAATTATATTGGTGAAGGGTTTTTTCATTTGTCCTGTCAATAATTACTACTAATTCCCTGCCCTGGGTGTGACAAGGGTGTCTCAGGTCAAACCTCTCTGCTGACAGACTAGCTTGTGTGACAAGCTCTCAACCATAAACAGCACAGAGAGTTTGGAGTATTAGCAGAGGGCTTTTCTCATTTGATTGCCGCCCGGCCTCCATATCCTTGGGCACGTGGGAATATATTAATCAATGTATTTGGAATATAGAAAAGGAAATATAGTAGTTTTTGATGTTAGCAATATTAGACTTTTTGAGTTAATGAACTTTCTCTTTTGTAATAGATCACTGTAATTTGTTATAAATCACTGTGTCCTTGCTATGCAAAAATGTAACTTTATCACTATCTTAAGTCTAAGCAGATCTTAAGGGGAACGTTGGTAAAAGGATTTTCATTTGTTGGGCTGATGTTTGCTACTAAATCTCCATATTCCCTGCTCTTACAATGAATATAACTAGCATATAGGAGAAATAAGTATTAACCTTTAAGCATATAGGAGATATAAGTATGAACCTTTAAGATTAATCATGCTAAACCTTAGGTTAAGTAAATTCCTTTCTTGATTGTAACTTACTACACCCTCACCCTGTAGGAATGCAACTTTACTTGGAGGGTGGCACCTGATTTAAGAAAAAATTCACCCCTGGAAAAATAAGTTTTCTGGTTAATTGACTGGTATCAGAAAGGCCCATAAAATGTCAGCAGACCTCATGGTCAGAAGATGATGTAAAAACTCATAAGACCTTTGTATAATTTTATATGAAGCACCTGATTGTGACAAGGTTCAGGTCTGCTGACCCCCGCGTGACTCTGTATTCATCCCTATGTATAACAAGAGGTATAATAACAAACCTGAAAAATAAAGAAATGGGATCAGTTTCTGGAAAGACTGATTCCCCCGTGTTGTTTCTTTCTTGCTCCCCGTTTTCCTGGCTGAATTCCCATCTGGTATGGGGTATGCACCAAGCCTACTAACTCTGCCTGGGCTTCTAAGATTGGACCGGGGAGGCCTCAGTGCCTCCTCTCCTTCGGGAGAATGGAAAGATGCCTGTGGCCTACATAGGTGGTGATTAATATTCCACTTCAACCAGTTATTCAGCCTCTTTTTCTCCACTAATTTTCCTACTACACTATCCATTTCTAATCTCCCTCTATATCTGTAATTAAAGAAGTTTTTTCCAGGACGCCTACTCCGTCCCCACCTTCGAATCATCCTGGATCCACTGGAGCTGGACCCCAGCAGGGGATATCGTTTTATTTGTGGCATGTGGGATCATTGTGTTGGGGCAAGTGAAATCTTTTTAGTTGCAGCATGTGAGTATTTTTAGCTGTGGCATGCAGGGTGTCTGTTGCAGCGTGAGGTATCTTTATTTGTGGTGTGTGGGATCCTTGTCATGGTAGGTAGGATCTTTAGTTGTAGCATATGAGATCTTTGTTGCAGCTTTCAGGGTTTTTTTTTTTATTGTGGCAGGCAGGATCTTCATTGTGCCATGCGGGATCTGTTTAGTTATGATATGTGGACACTTTGCTGTGGTATGTGGGATATTTGCTGGCGACATGCAGAATCTTTTGAATTGTGGCATAGGATCTTTGTTGTGGCATGAAGGGTCTTTTTATTTGTGGCATATGAGATCTTTTAGTTGTGCCATGCAAGATCTTTAGTTCAAGTGTCGGGAATCTTTTTATTTGTGGCATGGAAGAACTTCATTGTGGCATGCATGATCTCTCAGTTCCAGCCTGCCAGATCTTATAGTTTTGACATGCAGGATCTTCAGATGTGGCATGCAGGATCTTTAGTTGCAGCATCAGGATCTTTTAGTCATGGTATGTGGGATCTTTGTAGTGCGTGTGGCTCTTTAGTTGGGGCATATGGGATATTTTTTAGTTGCGCATGCAGGATCTTTAGTTCCAGCATATGGGATCTTTCATTGGGGTAAGCAGGAAGTTTGTTGCAGTATATGGGATCTTTGTTGTGGCATGCAGGATCTTTTAGTTGCAGCCTGTGAGATATTTTTGGTTGTGGAATGTGGGATCTTTGTAACTGGGGCATGCAGGACATTTGTTGCAGCTGAGGGATCTTTTTAATTGTGGCATGAGAGATCGTTGTGGCATGTGGATCTTTTAGTTGTGGCAGGCAGGATCTTTAGTTGCATTATGGGGTATCTTTTTCTTTGTGGCATGCAGGATGTTTTAGTTTCAGAATGTGAGATCTTTTTCTTTGTGGCCTGCAGGATCTTTATGTAGCATGCGAGAACTTTAGTTGTGGCGTGTAGGATCTTTTGGTTGTGGTATTGGGATATTTGAGCAGTATGTGGGATCTTAGTTGCAGCACGTGGGATCTTTGTTGTGGCTTGTGGGCTCTTCACTGTGTCCTATGAGATCTTCATAATTGTGGTATATGGGATCCTTGTTGCTGCATGTGGAATCGTCACTGCAGCCTGTGGAACCTTTAGCTGTGGCATGCTGGATCTTTTCAGTTGTCACAGGCAGGATCTTTATTGTGGCATGGAATCTTTTAAATTGTGGTATGTGGGATCTTTTTTGCAGCATGAGAGATCTTTTTTTTTTTTTTTGTCTGCAGGATGTCAGATCTTTAGTTGCAGTATGCAGATCCTATAAATGGTTGCACGTTGGATCTTTGTTGCAGCATGCAAGATCTTTTTATTTCCGGCATGTGGGATGCTTTAGTTGTGGCATGAGGACTCTTTTAGTTGTAGCAAGTGGGATCTTTTTAGTTGTGATACATGTGATTTTTATTGTGGTGTGTGGGATATGTGTTGCAACATAGGTGATCATTTGTTGCAGCAAACAAGATTTCTTTACTTGCAGCATTTCAGATCTGTTTAGTTATGGCATAGGGGATCTTTGTTTTTTCACATGGGATCTTTTATTTGGGGCTTGTGACATCTTTTCAGTTGTGTTATGTGGGATCTTTTCAATTGTGACATGCAGGATCTCTGTTGTGGCATGTAGGTTCTTTGCTTTCTAGCATTTGGTATCTTTGTTGTGGCATGTGGGATCTTTTAGTTGTGTCAGGCAGGATCCTCAGTTGCAGTATGTGGAATGTTTTTATTTGTGGCATGCAGAACTTTCATTGTGGCATGTGGGATCTTTTACTTACAGCATGCAAGGCCTTTTGAGTTGCAACACGCAGGCTCTTTAGTTGTGGCATGCAGGATCTTTAGTTGTGGCATGCAGGTTCTTTAGTTGTGGCATGCAGGATCTTTTTGGTTGTGGTGTGCAAGATGTTTGGTTGTGGCATGCGGGATCTTTTTAGCTGTGGTGGGCAGGATCTTGAGTTGTGGCATGTGGGATCTTTATTTGCAGCATGTGGGACCTTAGTTGTGGCATACTATTTAATTGTGGCATGTGGGATTTAGTTCCCTGACCAGGGATCAACCCTGGGCCCCGTGTGTTGGGAGTGCAGTCTTAGCCAGTGCACCACCAGGGAAGTCATGACACTCAAGAATTTTGTGTTGGGTTGACAAGAGCTGAAATGCAGCAAACCAGCTGCGCCTTAGCGGTGCACGTACCAATGGCACTCCCCCGAGGCTGTGCATCTTTGTATTTGGAGTACACCAACATGCAGTCCATAACCCTTTAATTTGCCTTTTTGAGATGTATGGATACTTTCACTACGTTCTCATGCAGATCCCTCCTAGCACATAAGGCGTCCTCTCTGGGAAGATAAAGTAGAATATGTCTCCCGTCTTTTGGGCTGCATCTCAGAGCCAGGGCACGCAGCTTGATGAGGAGAATGTGGACTGCATTTCAGCTCCCATTTGCTCTTATCGCTGGGAGTCTCTCGACCAGGCTCTGTGCTGGCCCTTTAGGGTCTCCTGGATCCCAGCAAAAGGGATGGCTGTCTGAGTGGCACTGAATGGTCTAGAATGAGAGTATGACTTACTCAGCCATTAAAAAGAATACATTAGAATCAGTTCTAATGAGGTGGATGAAACTGGAGCTTATTATACAGAGTGAAGCAAGCCAGAAAGAAAAACACCAGTACAGTATACTAATGCATATATACGGAATGTAGAAAGATGGTAATGATAACCCTGTATGCGAGACAGCAAAAGAGACAAAGATGTATAGAACAGTCTGTTGGACTGTGTGGGAGAGGGAGAGGGTGGGATGATTTGGGAGAATGGCACTGAAACATGCATATTATCATATATAAAACGAATCACCAGTCCAGGTTCGAGGCATGATACTGGATGCTTGGGGCTGGTGCACTGAGATGCCCCAGAGGGATGGTATGGGGAGGGAGGAGGGAAGGAGATTCAAGATGGGAAACACATGTATACCTGTGTCAGATTCATGTTGATGTATGGCAAAACCAATCCAATATTGTAAACTAATTAACCTCCAATTAAATAAGTTTATATTTAATTTTTTTAAATATTTCTATTTGGCTATGCCAGGTCTTTGTTTTGACACACGGGATCTTCACTCTTCACTGCAGCATGCGGGATCTTTTTAGTTACAGCGTGAGGGACCTGTAGTTGTGGCATGTAATCTCTTAGTTGCGGCATGTCGGATCTAGTTCCTTGACCAGAGATTGAGCCTGGGCCCCCTGTGTTGGGAATGTGGCATCTAGCTGCTGGACCACCAGAGAAGTCCCTGTCATATCTTCCTGATGATCTTCTCCAGCATTCCATCCCTCATGACTGATTCTTACAATCGTGTACATCCCCCTCTTCTGCCATGTGCCC
This sequence comes from Litocranius walleri, assembly GCA_006410535.1. Taxonomy (NCBI): domain Eukaryota; kingdom Metazoa; phylum Chordata; class Mammalia; order Artiodactyla; family Bovidae; genus Litocranius; species Litocranius walleri. Next base: position 29,423 of record SJYG01001638.1, on the reverse strand, counting down.
TGAGCCGTTAACAAGGGGTTTTATTAGCATGGAAACAGTTCATTTGGTGGCTATCTAGCTGCATTGGAGCAGATACCCCAATAATAATATAAGCATATGCAAGAGAAAAGACAGATTATGATTCCTGATCAATAACCTTTCTTTCCCCCCACCAAGAACTCCATAATCTGAACCACTGAAAATAAGCCCCCTAAGCAGGGAGTTGGATCACTCGAGGTGTTCACTTGTCTGAATTAATAAGGATGATGCATTAGTAGACTCATCAGGTATGAACGTATAACATTCTGTTACCCAACAGTTGTATTGATTCCTTCGGCAGGCCCTTGAGCAGACCTACTGAAGGAAGGTATTTCCATCAGAGTTCATTGTGTGACCAGACACTGGAGCAGCAGTAGTCTAAAGATGAAAAGACAGATATTTAGTAGGGACTTGTATGGAAAGTCTTCCCCTCACATAAAAATTACACTTCTGGCCTAATCCTTAGATGTTAATGGTTAATGCGGCTGTTGAATTAGGAGCTTGGCAGAGTTGTTCATACCATACATATTGGCTGGGGAAGGCAGCACTGTCTGAGTAGTCTGAAGATGAAAAGACAGATACTTAGTAGGGACTTGTATGGAAAGTCTTCTCCTCACATAAAAATTACACTTCTGGCCTAATCCTTGATGTTAATGGTTAATGCAGGGGTTGTATTAGGAGCTTGGCAGGGTTGTTCATACCATATATATTGGCTGGGGAAGGCAGCACTGTCAGGCATATGGAGATGAACTGTGGGTGGGATATGCTAGGCCAGGACTCCCACCTTCTCCCCTCTTTCAGTGGTGTGTGCTCCATTCTAAGCATAGTGCATTTCCTCAGGTCTGGCTCCCAGAGGAGATTTGAGCAGTTCCTCCTCACCCAGGGTTGCAGAGTAACTCATCCTTCCTGGTAGAATGTCTTATTGCAAATTCCAGTAGATAATGCCTTTCCCAGGTGTGATGTGGCTTGGTGTTCCCAGCATCATAGTATGTTGATCCTGTTGGAAATGCTCTCAAAATGCTATAAAATGCTGTCTTGGTTTGGGAATAGAACAGACAGTCAAAAATGGCTCAGCAAGGTATTCTTCTGCAGAAGGGCGCTTTGCAGACAAAGGTCTGGAAGCAAGCACACTGAGTGGGAGGTCTGATCGGGTTTTATCCCTAAGATGCAGGTTCTCTCCCCTGGCTATTCATAGGCTGAGGACCAGAGTCACAATCTTCCCAGGATGTCACCTAAGGTCAATGGGGTCATAAGTAATATTTGCAAGCTCTTGAGTGGAGGACTATTTTACCCACCCCTTTAGTTCTCTGAACATATACAGGGTAAAAACCCATGAAATTACCTTGCCAAACTTTTTTATGAGGAAGAGAAGAGAACAAAGGACTGCCAACAAGCTGCCATTTTTAGAAACCTTATTCAGAAGTTGGGTGTGTATATATATATATATATATATATATAT
>SJYG01001637.1:41818-68325 GCA_006410535.1 Litocranius walleri | reverse complement strand
TTGGGTGGCTTGAAATGAGTTTTGACAGTAATAATTATGTGTTGTACTTTGGGTTTCGTTTACCCTGTGGCTGAGGTCATAGAGCAGTAAATCAATGGTCATATATCCCCTTGGACAGTAAGGAAATCAAAAGAGTCAATCTTAAGGGACATCAAGCCTTAATACTTGTTGGAAGGACTGATGCTGAAACTGAAGCTCCAGTTTTTTGGTCATCTGATGAGAATAGCCAGCTCATTGGAAAAGTCCCTGATGCTGGGAAAGATTGAGGGCAGAAGGAGAAGAAGGCATCAGAGGATGAAATGGCTGGATGGCATCATTGATGCAATGGAAATGAGCTTGGGCAAACTTCAGGAGATGGTGAGGGACAGGGAGACCTAGTGTGCTGTAATCCATTGGGTTGCAAACAGCTGGATACCACCAGGTGACTGAACAACAGCGACAACAACATATATCAAAACTCTGATCACAACCTGAAGCTAATGTTAACAACTTTGGCCAAGAAGCTTAACACCACATGGACTTACATTACTTTTCATCCCGAAAGCAGTGGTTTAATTAAGAACTGGAACAGACTATTTAAACACCTGATATTAAAAATAAACAGTAATAATGGTATAGAGGATTAGCTGGCTTGACTGTATAAATATTTCTATCTGAATAAGAAGTTTAGTAAAGTGGGGATACCTCTGCCACAATTTTCAGATACAGAGATGGTAGTGAGGGAGTGGAGATTTCTGTACTTAAAAAAAAAGTAACTTGAGGCCTACCTTCTTTTTAATTGAGATATAACTTTATGGGATCTCAAAGAGTTGGGTATGACTGAGTGACTACCACCACTACACCACCACCACCAACTTACATATAGGCTTCCCTGGTGGCTAAGTGGTAAAGAACCCACCTGCAATGCAGGAGATGCAGGAGATGTGGGCTTGATCCCTGGGTTGGGAAGATCCCCTGAAGGAGGGCATGGCAACCAACTTCAGTATTCTTGTCTGGAGAAACCCATGGCCAGAGGAGCCTGGCGGGCTGTAGTCCACAGTGTTGCAAAGAGTCAGACACAACTGAAGCAGCTTAGCACGCATGTGCAACTGACATATAGGGCTTCCTTGGTGGCACAGATGGTTAAGAATCCACCTGCAATGCAGGAGACCCAGGTTCAATCCCTGGATTGGGTAGATTCCTGGATAAGGAAACATCTACCCATCCCAGTATTCCTGCATGGAGAGTTCCATGGATATGGGTGCCTGGTGGGCTACAGTTCATGGGGTCACTAAGAGTTGCACTTGACTGAACATCTAAGCACACACACACACTTCACTTCTGAGCCATGGTCAGCTCCAGGCCTTGTTTTTGCTGACTGTATAGAGCTTCTCCATCTTCAGCTGTAAAGAATATAATCAATCTGATTTCTGTATTGACCATCTGGTGATGTCCATGTGTAGAACTGTGTCTTGGGTTGTTTGGAAAAGGGTGTTTACTATGACCAATGTGCTCTCATGCCAAACTTGCCTGTTACTCCAGGTGTTGCTTTACTTCCTACTTTTGCATTCCGATCCCCTATGATGAAAAGCATATCTTTTAAAAATTTGGGGAGGTGTTATTTCTAGAAGTTCTTGTAGATCTTCATAGAAGTGTTCAACTTCAGCTTCTTCAGCATTAGCGGTTGGGGAGTAGACTTGGATTACTGTGATGTTGAATGGTTTGCTGTGGAAACAACTTAGATTATTCTGTTATTTTTTAGATTGTATCCAAGTATGGCATTTCTGTCTCCTTTATTGACTGCAATGGCTACTCCATTTCTTCAAAGGGATTTTTGCTTACAGTAGTAGATATAATGGTCATCTAAATTAAATTCACCCATTTCAGTTCACCTTAGTTCACTGATTCCTAAGATGTTGATGGTCACTCTTGCCATCTCCTGCTTGACCACATCTAATTTACCTTGATTCATGGACCTAACATTCCAGGTTCCTATGCAATACTGTTCTTTACAGCACTGGATTTTATTTTCATCACCAGAGATATCCATAGCTGAGTGTCATTTCCACTTTGGCCCAGCTGCTTCATTCTTTTTGGAGCTATTAGTATTTGCCCTTTGCTCTTCCCCAGCAGCATACTGGACAATTTCTGACCTGGGGCTCATCTTCAGTGTCATATCTTTTTGCCTTTTCATACTGTTCATGGGGTTCTCACAGCAAGAATACTGGAATGATTTGCCATTCTTTCCTTCAGGGACCACATTTTGTCAGAACTCTTCACTATGATCTATCTATCTCAGGTGGCCCTGCATGGCATGGCTCATAGCTTCATTAAGTTATGCAAGCCCTTTTGTCACAATAAGGCTGTGATCCATGAAGGGAATGTACATTTTTGCACAGCAAAGGAAACCATAAACAAAATGAAAAGACAACATATGGACTTGGCGAAAATTGCATATTATGCAACCAACAGGAGCTTAACTTTCAAAGTATACAAACAGTTCATACAACTCAATGGCAAAAAAGATCAAATAACCCAACTGAAGAATGGAGAGAAGATCTAAATAGACATTTCTCTAAAGAAGGCAAACAGACGGCCAATAAACACATGAAAAGATGCCCATTAAGCTAATTATTAGAGAAATTAAAATCAAAAATACAATGAGGTACTACCTCACACTAGTCAGAATGGACATCATTAAAAAGTCCATAAATAATGGATGTTAGAGAGGGTATGGAGAAAAGGGATCCAATAGGGAACCCTCTTTCATTGTTGGTAAGAATGTAAATTGGCACAGCTGCTATGGAAAACAGTGTGGAGTTTCCTCAAAAAACTAAAACTAGACTCAGTTATCATATGAGTCAGCAATCCCCTTCCTTGGCATATGTCCAGACAAAACTATAATTCAAAAAGATACGTGCACCCCTATGTTCATGTTGTTCAGTCACTGAGTCATGTCCAGCTCTTTGCAACCGCATGGACTCAGCATGCCAGGCTTTCCTGTCCTTCACCTATGTTCACAGCAGCACTATTTATAAGAGTCAAGACGTGGAAACAACCTGAATGCCCATCAACAGATGAAAGGAAAAAAAGATGTGGTATATGTACACAATGGGATATTACTCAGCCATTAAAAAAGAATAAAATAGTGCCATTTGTAGTGACATGCATGGACTTAGAGATTATCATACTAAGCAAAGTAAACCAGAAAGAGAAGACAAATAGTAGAAGATATACCTTATATGTGGAATCTAAAATGTAATACAAATGAACATATCTGTGAAATAGATTAACAGACATAGAGAACAGACTTGTGATTGCCAAGGGGGAGGGGGTTGGTGGTGGGAAGGATTGGGAGTTTGGGATTAGCATATGCAAACTTGTATATATAGGATAGATAAACAACAAGGTCCTATTATATATCACAGAGAATTATAGTCAATATCCTGTGATAAATCATAATGGAAAAGAACATGAAAAATAATATATATGTATGTATAATTGAACCACTTTGCTGTATAGCAGAAATTAACAACACAGTGTAAATCAACTATACTTCAATAAAATAAAATGGTTATAAAATGCTAGCCAATAAATAAAATGGTTATAAAATAGATAACCAACAAAGATGTACTGTATAATAGTGCTAAGTCACTTCAATCATGTGCGACTCTTTGTGACCCCATGGACTGTAGCCTGCCAGGCTCATCTGTCCGTGGGATCCTCCAGGCAGATACCAGAGTGGGTTGCCATTTCCTCCTCCAGATCTTCTTGACCCAGGAATTGAACCCACATCTCTTATGTCTTTTTTCTTGGGGATGGTCTTGATTCCTGTCTCCTGTACAATGTCACGAACCTCCATCCATAGTTCATCAAGCACTCTGTCTATCAGATCTAGTCCGTTAAATCTATTTCTCACTTCCACTGTATATTTATGAGGGATTTGATTTAGGTCATACCTGAATGATCTAGTGGTTTTCCCCATTTTCTTCAATTTCAGTTTGACTTTGGCAATAAGGAGTTCATGATCTGAGCCACAGTCAGCTCCTGGTCTTGTTTTTGCTAACTGTATAGAGCTTCTCCATCTTTGGCTGCAAAGAATATAATCAATCTGATTTCAGTGTCGACCATCTGGTGATGTCCATGTGTAGAGTCTTCTCTTGTGTTGTTGGAAGAGGGTGTTTGCTATGACCAGGGCATTTTCTTGGCAGAACTCTATTAGCCTTTGCCCTGCTTCATTCTGTACTCCAAGGCCAAATATGCCTGTTACTCCAGGTGTTTCTTGACTTCCTACTTTTGCATTCCAGTTCTCTATAATGAAAAGGACATCTTTTTTGGGTGTTAGTTTTAAAAGGTCTTGTAGGTCTTCATAGAACTGTTCAACTTCAGCTTCTTCAGCATTACTGGTCAGAGCATAGACTTGGATTACTGTGATATTGAATGGCTTGCCATGGAAATGAACAGAGATCATTCTGTTGTTTTGAGATTGCATCCAAGTACTGCATTTTGGACTCTGTTGTTGACTATGATGGCTACTCCATTTCTTCTAAGGGATTCCTGCCCACAATACTAGATATAATGGTCATCTGAGTTAAATTCACCCATTCCCATCCATTTTAGTTCCCTGATTCCTAGAATGCCGATGTTCACTCTTGCCATCTCCTGTTTGACCACTCCTAATTTGCCTTGATTCATGGACCCAACATTCCAGTTTCTGATGCAATATTGCTCTTTACAGCATTGAACCTTGCTTCTATCACCTGTCCCATCCACAATGGGGTGTTGTTTTTGCTCTGGCTCCATCCTTTCATTCTTTCTGGAGTTATTTCTCCACTGATCTCCAGTAGCATATTGGGCACCTAACGACCTAGGGAGTTCATCTTTCAGTGCCCTATCTTTCTGCCTTTTCATACTGTTCATGAGGTTCTCAAGGCAAGAATATTGAAGTCATTTGCTATTCCCTTCTCCAATGGACCACATTCTGTCAGACCTCTCCACCATGACCCGTCTGTCTTGGGTGGCCCCACACGACATGGCTTAGTTTCACTGAGTGCCTAGTGAACTATGGACAGAGGTTTGTGACACTGTACTGGAGACAGGAATCAAGACCATCTCCAAGATAAAGAAATCCAAAAAAGCAAAATGGATGTCTGAGGAGGCTTACAAATAGCTGTGAAAAGAAGAGAAGAGAAAAGCAAAGGAGAAAAGGAAAGACATACCCATTTGAATGCAGAGTTCCAAAGAATAGCAAAAAGAGATAAGAAAGTCTTCCTCAGCAATCAATAGAAAGAAATAGAAGAAAACAATAGAATGGGAAAAGACTAGATATCTCTTCAAGAAAGTTAGAGATACCAAGGGAACATTTCATGCAAACATAGGCTCACTAAAGGACAAAAGTGTTATGGACTTAACAGAAGCAGAAGATATTAAGAAGAGGTGGCAAGAATACACAGAAGAACTGTACAAAAAATATCTTCATGACCCAGATAATCATGATGGTGTGATCACTCACACTCATCTAGAGCCAGACATCCTGGAATGTGAAGTCAAGTGGGCCTTAGGGAGCATCACTACGAACAAAGCTAGTGGACATAATGGAATTCCAGTTGAGCTATTTCAAATCCTGAAAGATGATGCTGTGAAAGTGTTGCACTCAATATGCCAGAAAATTTGGAAAACTCAGCAGTGGCCACAGAACTGGAAAAGGTCAGTTTTCATTCCAATCCCAAAGTAAGGCACTGCCAAAGAATACTCAAACTACTGCACAATTGCACTTATCTCACACACTAGTAGAGTAATGCTCAAAATTCTCCAAGCCAGGCTTCAGCAATATGTGAACAGTGAAATTCCAGATGTTCAAGCTGGTTTTAGGAAAGGCAGAGGAACCAGAGATCAAATTGCAAACATCCTCTGGATCATGGAAAAAGCAAGAGAGTTCCAGAAACACATCTATTTCTGCTTTATTGACTATGCCAAAGCCTTTGACTGTGTGGATCACAATAAACTGTGGAAAATTCTGAAAGAGATGGGAATACAGACCACCTGACCTGCCTCTTGAGAAATCTATATGCAGGTCAGGAAGCAACAGTTAGAACTGGACAGGGAAAAACAGACTGGTTCCAAATGGGGAAAAGAGTACGTCAAGGCTGTCTATTGTCACCCTGCTTATTTAAATTCTATGCAGAGTACATCATGAGAAACGCTGGGCTGGAAGAAGCACAAGCTGGAATCAAGATTGCCAGGAGAAATATCAATAACCTCAGATATGCAGATGACACCACCCTTATGGCAGAAAGTGAAGAGGAACTAAAAAGCCTCTTGATGAAAGGGAAAGAGGAGAGTGAAAAAGTGGGCTTAAAGCTCAACATTCAGAAAACTAAGATCATAGCATCTGGTCCCATCACTTCATGGCAAATAGATAAGAAACAGTGGAAACAGTGATTAATTTTATTTTTCTGAGCTTCAAAATCACTGCGGATGGTGATTGCAGCCATGAAATTAAAAGACATTTACTCTTTGGAAGGAAAGTTATGACCAACTTATGTCTCTGCATATTCCAAAGCAGAGACATTACTTTTCCAACAAAGGTCCATCTCATCAAGGCTATTATTTTTCCAGTAGTCATGTATGAATGTGAGATTTGGACCATAAAGTAAGCTGAGTGTCGAAGAATTGATGCTTTTTAACTGGTGTTGGAGAAGACTCTTGAGAGTCCCTTGGACTGCAAGGAGATCCAACCAGCCCATCCTCAAGGATATCAGTGCTGGGTGCTCACTGGAAGGACTGATGTTGAAGCTGAAACTCCAATACTTTGGCCACCTGGAAAAGTGATGAGCTGACTCACTGGAAAAGACCCTGATGCTGGGAAAGATTGAGGGCAGGAAGAGAAGGGGATGACAGAGGATGAGATGGCTGGATGGCATCACCAATACAATGGACATGGGTTTGGGTGGACTCCAGGTGTTGTTGATGGATAGGGAGGCCTGGTATGCTGTGGTTCATGGAGTCGCAAAGAGTTGGACACAACTGAGCTGAACTTTTATGTCTCCTGTATTGGCAGGCAGGTTTTTTAACACTAGCCCCACGCAGGAAGGCTTTACTGTATAATACTGTTGTTGTTTTCATTCAGTTGCCTAGTTGTGTTCCACTCTTTGTGACCCCATGGACTGCAGCATGCCAGGACTCCCTGTCCTTTATCATCTCCCAGATTTTTCCCAGGTTCATGTTCATTGTATGGGTGATGCCATCCAGCCATCTCATCCTCTGATGCCCTCTTCTCCTTCTGCCCTCAATATTTCCCAGCATCAGGGACTTTTCCAATGAGTCATCTGTGTACATCAGATGACCAAAATACTGGAACTTCAGCCTCAGCATTAGTCTTTCCAGTGAACATTCAGAGTTGATCTCCTAAGATTGACTGGTTTGATGTCCTGGAATCTTCTCCAGCACCCAGTTTGAAGGCATCAATTCTTTGGCATTCTGCCTTCTCTATGGTCCAGCTCTCACAACTATATGCTACCACTGGGAAGACCACAGCCTTGACCATATGGACCTTTGTTGGTAGAGTAATGTCTCTGTTTTTCAACACACTGTATAGGTTTGTCATCACTTTCCTGCCAAGAAACAGTTGTCTTATTTCATGGCTGTAGTCACAGCCTGCTGTGATTTTGGAGCCCGAGAAGAGGAAATCTGTCACTACTTCCACCTTTCCCCTTCTATTTGCCATGCATAATGGGGTTGGATGCCATGATCTTAGTTTTTTTAATCGTCTTAAGCTGGCTTTTTCACTCTCCTCCTTCATCCTCATCAAAAGGCTCTTTAATTCCAGGGAATTATATTCAATATTTTGTAATAAAGTATAATGGACAAATATCACTGATTTAATGGATGTGAATTTGAGCAAACTCTGGGAGATGATGGAGGACAAAGGAGTATGGTGTGTTACAGTCCACTGGGTTGAAGAGCTGGACAGAACTTAGCGACTGAACAACACAATGGAAAAGAATTAAAAAAAAAAAAAGACTATTTCACAGAGTCACTTTGCTCTACACATGAAACTAACACAATATTGTAAATCTACTATGTGGGTGTTCAGTCACTCAGTTGTGTCTGACTCTCTGTGGCCCCGTGGGTTGTAGCTGATCAAGTTTCTCTGTCCATGCCATTTTCCAGAAAAGAGTACTGGAACAGGTTGCCACTTCCTCTTCCAGGGGATCTTCCTGACCCAGGGATTGAACTTGCATCTCCTGCATTGCAGGGGGATTCTTTACCACTGACCCATCAGGGAAGCCCCAAATATTAATAGTTAAATCTCTTCCTAAGAATATTTTGTCTTCTTTGATTCTTTCCTGAGTTTGGTCAACTCTTATCTCATACCTTAATTTTAGTCTGTATCTGTTTTTTTGTCTTAGACTTTAAAAATTTATAAATATATGTGCCTGTTTAAAAATTTGAGTTGTGTCCTATGATACTATGTTACAATGATATCCTGTTCTCTGAATGTTTTTAGGGGGAAAATGTAGAAATGCATTGGTTTTCATTGTGTTTTATTCTTATAATAGCTTACTATGGATATTTGCAATTGCTTTCTGGTCATTTGAAATTTAAAATTTTCCAGGACCATCAATTACAGTTATAGAAAGACAAGTAGGAGGAGTATGAATAGTTTACATATATAAATATAAGTTCACTATGTCCTTCTTCTGTTAGTCTATATTGCAAGGAAAATTTCAAATTTCTAGGACCTTCCTTGGAGTATTATTTGAAGTGTCTTCTGATTTTGTGATTCTCTTTTGTTTCTTTCTCTCTCTCTCTCTCTTTTTTACTCTTTACTTACTTATTTTTATCTATTTGGCTGTGCTGGGTCTTAACAGGTGGGATCTTTTAGTTGCAGCACGTGGTATCTCTTAATAGCTCCCTGAACAGGGATCAAACCTGGGCCCCCTGCACTGGGAACACACAGTCTTACCCACTGGTCCACTGGGGAAGTCCCTCCTTTATTTCTATAAGACCCTGATTTCCTTCTCTTTAATGCCTTTCCTTTCTTTTTTACAACCAAGCTTGCTGGGAGTTCCTTTTCCTTGCATGTCCCTCCTTCCACAGAGGTGATGCTTTCACTGAGACTGCTTATTTTACTGCATACTTCCAGGTCCCTTCCTCTCAATACTTCATAGCCTCTGCTATGTTTCAAGATTCTCTAGATAAGCAGAATAGTATGGAAGTGAGTCAGATCTGCTTTAAGATATCAGAATAGAAACCACTATATTCTTCTGAAAGATAAAGATGGTTAGGACATTTTGACCTTTGCATATCTCCATAGTTTAATATATATTCTTCACAGCAATTTAAGGACTTCTTTGCATGCTTGATTATCTGAACAGAAATTATGTTAAGCCCTGGGTTTATTATTTCTCATGTCTGTGTCAACTATGATATTCCATTCACAAAGGCCATGGCCAGGATTTACTTTACCCTTTATAGAATGTTTCTCTTATCAATTGAAGCTTGATTAAGGGGATGTTGAAATTATGTTGCTATGTGAGAAAATTTTGAACACTTGTCAACTATTTCTGAATCTAGCTTAAAAATCCACAGTAATAATGTTTATGCAATATCATGTTAAATATCTCAGACATTGTTAATCAAGAATCATAGAATTAAATCAATATGGTGATTATCCTCTTATTAAAGTGGATAATAGTAGATAGAACTTGGTGTCAGTATGACATTAAAGTCCAAGCTAAGGCCAAAGAAGTCAAGCGTGCTAATGCTTGGATTCTACAGCAAGGTTGATCCATGTCATCTATACATTTTATAAATATTTATTCACACTAAATGGCACATAAGGATATCACTTGCTTGCCAGCATTTTTGTGCTGGTTACTGCTTGGCCAATCACAGAGGACTGGTCACCATGAAAGAATAAAAAGCCACCACATCTATTTAGGATAACCTGAAAAAGATGTTAAACAAAGGCAAGAAGGACAGATGGAATACTGAAAATTTGCAACTGTAAATCCTTCTTTAGGACAAATTAACTACTACCAGATTTCAGTTCAGTTCAGTCGCTCAGTCGTGTCCAACTTTTTGTGACCCCATGAATTACAGAGTTGGACATGACTGAAGTGACTTAGCAATGGAGATGCAGACATAGAGAACAGACTTATGGACCCAGTGGGGAGTAAGAAGAAGAGGGTGGGACAAATGGAGAGAGTAGCACAGAAATATATACACTAACACTCTAATACGGGAGGCCTGGGTTCGATCCCTGGGTCGGGAAGATCCCCTGGAGAAGGAAATATCAACCTGCTCCAGTATTCTTGCCCAGAGAATCCTATGGACGGAGGAGCCTGTAAGGCTACAGTCCATGGGGCCGCAAAGAATCGGACACGACCGAGCGACTTAACTAAATACTATGTAAAACCAATAGCCGGTGGGAATTTACTGTGTGATTCAGGGAACTCAAACTGGTACTCTGTGACCATCTAGAAGGGTTGGATGGCACAGGAGTAGGAGGGAGCCTCAAGAGGGAGGAGACATATGTATACCTATGGCTGAACCATGTTGATGTTCAGCAGAAACCAACACAATATTGTAATTATCCTGCAATTAAAAACAAGTTAAAAATTGCATTTTGGGAGTGTATAATTATAACACGTGGCAAGATGAAATGTATTAACAATTGTTGGTATCTACACAAAGAAGTGGAGAAGGCAATGGCACCTCACTCCAGTACTCTTGCCTGGAAAATCCCATGGGCGGAGGAGCCTGGTAGGCTGCAGTCCATGGGGTTGTTGAGGGTCGGACACGACTGAGCGACCTCCCTTTAACTTTTCACTTTCATGCATTGGAGAAGGAAATGGCAACCCACTCCAGTGTTCTTGCCTGGAGAATCCAGGGACGGGGGAGCCTGGTGGGCTACTGTCTATGGGGTCAAACAGAGTTGGACACGACTGAAGTGACTTAGCAGTACACAAAGAAGAGACATAGCTGGTTTGCTGGAGAGAACAGAGTATTACCTTGAAAGCATAGCTTTTTGTTGAGCTAGGTACTAAATGGGAATTGGGTTTGACTAATTTTCAATTAGTTTGACTCTGGTTGGGAGAGGTTGAGAGTGTTCTACAAGTGAAAAGGAGGATAAAACAGGTAAATCATAAACAAAAGAAGTACAGAAGAAATCATTAGCTGATAACCAAATCCAAATAATCATTTTCTTCTCTTCCTAGATACATGGCCTTGCTTTTCAATTGACTGCAGTATTATGACTGGGGTTAGGATTGCAAGTGATATACTAGCTCATAAGCACCTCACAGTTGGAATCTCCCATGAATTTTCTCCTTCCAGCTTGATCCAGATGAGAATACGATCACTGAAGAAAGTTATGTGTGGGGACTTCCCTGGCAGTGTAGTGGTTAAGACTTCACCTTCCACTGCAAGGGGTGCAGGTTCAATCCCTGGTTGGGGAGTTAGGATCCCACATGCCTTGTGGCCAAAATGCCAAGGCCTAAAGCAGAAGCAATACTGAATGTATGGCAAAACAAATACAGTATTGTAATTAAAAAAAAAAAAGAAAGAAAATGCCTGAATGATAAGACAGAGCCTAGGACTCTGGACCATCAGTTGGGGTAGAATAATCGAACAATTAGGAACATGTGATCTATACTCACCATGAATAAGTTACCTTCTATTTTCTCAATTTACTTAGATATTGAAAATTATCTATAAGTTCAATTAATGTTACTGTAAATGATATATACATACAATGCAATAAAATTCCTTAACTGCATACAGTTAATTATTGGGCCTATTTCTCAGTACAAGGACATGTACATGAGGCTTAAGAATTTCAGTTGTTAACAGAAACAGACCTACAGACTTAGAGAGCGAACTTATGGTTACCAGGGCGTTCGGGTCCGGGAGAGGGATGGATCAGGAGTCTGGGACTGATATGTACACACTGCTATATTCAGAATGCGTATTCAGCTTCCTCGGTGGTCCAGTGGTTGAGAGTTTGCCTTGCAGTGTGGAGGTCATGGGTTTGATCTCTGCTCAGGAAACAGGGACCCCACATTTTGGGGAGCAAGTGAGCCCGTGTCCCACAACTACAGAGTCTGTGTTCCACAACTGTAGAGTCCATGCATCGCAACAAAAGATCCCACATGACCCAAGGAGGATTCTGTGTGTTGCCACTAAGACCTGAAACAGCCAAATATTTTTTTTTAAATAAATAATCAACAAGGATCTATTATATAGCACAGGGAACTCTGCTCAATATTTTATAACGAACTAAATGGAAAAAGAATTTGAAAAAGAATAGATACATGGATATGTATAACTGAATCACGTTTCTGTACACCTGAAATGAACACAAAATTGTTAATCAGGTATACTGCTACTGCTACTGCTAAGTCGCTTCAGTCGTGTCCGAATCTGTGCGGCCCCCAAAGACGGCAGCCTACCAGGCTCCTCCATCCCTGGGATTCTCCAGGCAGAACACTGGAGTGGGTTGCCATTTCCTTCTCCAAAGCAGGAAAGTGAAAAGTGAAAGTGAAGTCGCTCAGTCATGTCCGCCTCTTCACGACCCCATGGACTGCAGCCTACCAGGCTCCTCCATCCATGGGATTTTCCAGGCAAGAGGACTGGAGTGGGGTGCCATTGCCTTCTGTGATGCACATGCTATTGAACTCTTATTATTGACTTCATAAACTTTCATGGACCTTTGAAGCACCAATATTACTTCCTCTAAAGTTTCAAAACTGAACCTTTTCATAGAGCCACAAGAGACTCCAAATAACCAAAGCAATCTTGAGAAAAAAGAACAAAGTAAGAGTAATTCTCCCTGACACCAGACTAAATTTCAAAGCCACAGTAATCAGAACAACATGGTACTGGCACAAAAACAGAAACATAGATCAATGGAAAAGAATAGAGAGCCTATACCTAAATCCATGCACTCATCACAATCTATGACAAAAATGGCAAAATGATACAATGGACAAAAGAAAGTCTCTTCATTAAGAAGTGCTGGGAAAACTACATGTAAAAGAAAAGTTAGAACATTTTCTAATACCATATATAGAAATAAACTCAAAATTAATTAAAGGCCTAAACGTAAGACCAGAAGCCATAAAGCTCTCAAAATACACAGGCAGAACACTCTTTGACATAAATTGTAGTAACATTTTTATCTGTCTCCTAATGCAAAGGAATGACTTTCCTAGTGGCTCAGACGGTAAAGCGTCTGCCTATAATGCAGGTTCGATCCCTGGATTGGGAAGACCCCCTGGAGAAGGAAATAACAACACACTCAAGTACTCTTGTCTGGAAAATCCTACGGATGGAGGAGCTTGGTAGACTAGAGTCCATGGGGTCGCACAGAGTTGGACACAACTCAGCAACTTCACTTTCTTTCAATGCAAAGGAAACAAAGCCAAAATTAAACAGATGAGGCCAAATTAAACTTAAAAGATTTGCACAGCATATAAAACCATTGATAAAATGAAAAGAAAACCTATTGGATAGGAGAAAATATTTGCAAATGATATAACTGATAATGAGTTAACATCCAAAATATATAAATAGTTCATACAACTCAATATAAAAATATAGGCAGAAGATCTGAATAAACAGTTTTTCAAAGAAGGTACACAGATGGCCAATAGGCATGTGCAAAAATGCTGAACATTACTAATTATTAGAGAAATGTAAATCAAAAGCACAGTCAACTTTGCATTTGTCATAATGGCTATCATCAAAAGTTTACAAATAACAAATGTTGGAGAGGATGTAGAGAAAGAGAACTCTGGTACACTGTTGGTGGAAATGTAAACTAACACTGCCACTATGAAAACAGTATGAAGAGTCCTCAAAAAAACTTAAAATACAACTATTATATTATCACAGCATTCCTGGGTATACAGCCAAAGAAAACTAAAATGCTAACTTGAAAACATACATTCACCCCAATGTTCCTCAGTTTAGTTCAGTTCAGTCGCTCTGTCATGTCCAACTCTTTGTGACCCCATGAATCACAGCACGCCAGGCCTCCCTGTTCATCACCATCTCTCAGAGTTCACTCAGACTCACGTCCATCGAGCCCGCGATGCCATCCAGCCATCTCCTCCTCTGTCATCCCCTTCTCCTCCTGCCCCCAATCCCTCCCAGCATCAGACTCTTTTCCAAGGAGTCAACTCTTCGCATGAGGTGGCCAAAGTACTGGAGTTCCAGCTTTAGCATCATTCCTTTCAAAGAAATCCAGGGGCTGATCTCCTTCAGAATGGACTTGTCGGATCTCCTTGCAGTCCAAGGGACTTGCAAGAGTCTTCTCCAACAGTTCAAAAACATCAGTTCTTCAGCGCTCAGCTTTCTTCACAGTCGAACTCTCATATCCATACATGATCACTGAAAAAACCATAGTCTTGACTAGACGGACCTTTGTTGCAGAGTAATGTCTCTGCTTTTGAATGTCTATCTAGGTTGGTCATAACTTTCCTACAAAGGAGTAGGAAATTCATAGCTGTAATCACTATCTGCAGTGATTTTGGAGCCCCCCCAAATAAAGTCTGACACTGTTTCCCCATCTATTTTCCACGAAGTGATGGGACCAGATGCCTTACAGTTACCTGTTTAGTTGTATGTGACCTTATTTTTGTTAATGAATTCTTGAAGTATTGAAGACTGCAAATTATCATGTTTCCAATAAGGGGAATTGAAATAAATTGGGGATAAAGAAGATAAAAACTTTCTGTCTCCTAGTTTAATGGGTTATACAGGTGGAGATGTAAGCTTGTTTTTAAATGACTCAGAGAATTCTGGAGCAAGTCTTTGGGGATAGTTAGAAGGCCCCTGGAGGAGGGAATGGCAACCCACTCCAGTATTATTGCCTGGAGAATCTCCATGGACGAGGAGCCTGGCAGGCTACAGTCCATGGGGTCGCAAAGAGTGGGACATGGCTGAGCAACTAAGCACAACACAGCACCGCTCTCCTCTGAAGAGGCAGTTTTAGATCAATATCCAAGGTGGGCAATTAAATGAGAAGAGACTGGTCCAGGGAAAAGTCTCTTCACACTTAACTGAGGAGATGTGACACAAGGGCGCTTTCCTTTCAGTGTAAACTCATTTAGGGCTTTTAGAAAGCAAGGATCAAGCCAACTAACGATGACTGAACTCCACCCTGTATCAAGTCCTGTGTTACACTTGACTTGGGAGTGATCCTCTTTCCTGCTCTTATGCAGGAAAACAAAACAGAAACCTAACAAGGTGTCATGAGAATGGTAACTATTTGAGATAATGAGAAACTGCCCAAGGGAAATTAGCAAAAGTTTGGTTTGTTGACAGGAAATTACATGAGTTTCATGTAAGTTTCATTACAAAAGTTTCACTAAGTAACTTTTCAATTCTCACATGAGGAGGAAGGGGCATTATGAGTAGATGTTTCCATCAGTGCCTAAAACATCTCCTCTAAAGGAGTGCTAGGTTAATAATGACAGCTTTTAAGATTCAGATTATATAGGGTACTAATTAATTCATCCATTATGAAATCTGATTCAAATCATTGCCTTGTCAGCTAGGGATTCTCATTGCTTCTTCCTTTCCAAGCTCCATCAAAGCCAGGATCCCTGGCTCTTTAAACTTCACTAATAATATGAATTGGTAGCAATAGCTGACTTATTCCCAAAATATATTTGGAAACAGGCTGTTCTCAATTTTTAACATGCACATGCTCCTGCTGCTGCTGCTAAGTTGCTTCAATCGGGTCCATAGATGGCAGCCCACCGGGCTCCCCCGTCCCTGGGATTCTCCAGGCAAGAACACTGGAGTGGGTTGCCATTTCCTTCTCCAATGCATGAAAGTGAAAAGTGAAAATGAAGTCGCTCAGTCGTGTCTGACCCTCAGCGACCCCATGAACTGCAGCCTTCCAGGCTCCTCCATCCCTGGGATTCTCCAGGCAGAACACTGGAGTGGGTTGCCATTTCCTTCTCCAAAGCAGGAAAGTGAAAAGTGAAAGTGAAGTCGCTCAGTCATGTCCGCCTCTTCACGACCCCATGGACTGCAGCCTACCAGGCTCCTCCTCCCATGGGATTTTCCAGGCAAGAGTACTGGAGTGGGGTGCCATTGCCTTCTCCGGGTATACTCCAATATAAAATAAAAAACTAAAAAAGAATTTCAGTTGTTACTTTATTTTCAATGAGAAATTATTAACAACATTTAAATGGTGGCAAGCATGTGTTACGGTGTGGTATTGATATTGAAATAGTATACATTTTATAAGAATCAGTCTGGTGTCAGTGTGGAAAATAGATCAGATGACTGTGTTAGGACTTGTAGATAGTATAGTTAGGAGGTTATTTAATAAGCCAGGCAAGAGATGGATGTATTTTATACTTTAGTGTTGACTGCATAATAAGAAATAGTTGGATTTAAGACATATTTAGTAGATAAATTTTGGTTTGTGACTCTATTTCCTGTGACAGGAAACTCTGGAAGAATACGAGGTTTGAGGGTGGAATAGAGGAAGACCATAATTTCAGATTTGGACATGTTAATTCTAAGGTACCTTTGGGAGTTTCAAGTGAGCAAGTCAGGTAGGTAGTTGGGGAGTGGCAACATTAGAAAAAAATAAGAGGAAGGAAAATAGCTTATTCTAAATTCTATTCAGCGACATTTTATAAACATGCCCTGACAGTGAACTTTGAGGATATTATGTTTAGTTTTAATTGTTATCATTAACAGTGTATGATGATTTGATGGTTAGCTTACAATGCCCAGTAGAACAACTTTGACTTCATCCTACCGACTGGGAATACTTTGGAAGCATTAAGGGAATTTCAAAACTTTTAAAGAATGGGTTTGCAAATAGGAGAAAGAAATGTTATACCCTTATAGTTCTGCGTTTCCAAGGAAAAGCAATGCTTGAATAGTTGTGCTTCATTTCTGTACCTTTTATGATACTTTGAGAAAATGAGCACATTTTCAGTTTCCCATATCTTACAGGAGCTGGGTGAGGATGCAGACATTTTCATAATTTTCATTATTATAGCTTTGTAATTTGCATTATAAGGAAATATCTAAATAAGATATAAAAACTACTTACAGGCTGTTTCCTTTTTGAAGTTAGCAAACAAAATCTGAGCAAGCAAGTAAATGTTTGTGTGAAAAAGCATGTTCTAATTTCAGTTAGAATTTTTACTGTGTAGATTGCACATTTGTTAAGGTATTTTTAAATAATAAATTTTGATTAATAAAAGAATGAAAAATAGGAGAAATAGTAGTGATAAGAAAAAATCAGAGTGTATTTTATAATATGAAGTTTTAAAAATTGAGACATAAGTTCTGCAGCCCAAAGTTAACTTATTTGTAAGTTTTCAGAGTGGGAATTCTGGCTTCAGGTTTATTATATATAATAAAAATTCTTTAATTACATGGACTCATGAGTATGTACACCAAAGTCGCTAAAGGTAACTTCAAAAGACTCTTCATGTTATCTAACTCTTGAGAAAAAAAATCATAAAAGTTACTCTTCCAAATTATATTAATACATTACAGGAGCTAAAAGTAAGTTTAGCAATGATTTGGTTATTTGAGGTTCTAAAAGGAGTTGGGCCAATTTATGCAGGGTAAATATTTCTTAAGTTTCTTTATTTCCAATTAATATTTCATGTATATATATATATATATATATATATATATTCTGCTTTACTCATGGAACTATTATTCTTTTACTCTCTTCTACTTCATTCATTATTATCTCCATTCTCACTCCAGAAAAACCAGTACTATAAACTTAGTGTCTATTATTCATATGTCCTCCATGTAAAAGAGAGATTTAAAAAATACATTGCTTGTTTTACAATGATGAGACCATAGATTTTACACTTCTTTGGATCTTCCTCTTCTGCGATAACTACACATTGTGGAAATTCCAAATTTAAATTAGGTAGAATAGCTCTTTTTTCATGACTGAATTATATTCTGTAATATGAATGTACTCTGGTTTATTTAACCATTTTACTATTGACACATCTGGTCTGTGCTTGTTGTTCACTTACTAAGTCCTGTCTGACTCTGTGATCCCATGGACTGCAGCATGACAGGGTTTCTTATCCTTTACTATCTCTCTGAGTTTACTTAAAGTCATCTCCGTTGAGTTGGTGATGTCATCCAACCATCTCATCCTCTGTTGCCCTCCTTCTCCTCTTGCCCTCAATCTTTCCCAGCATCAGGGTCTTTTCCAATGAGATAGCTATTTGCATCAGGAGGCCAAAGTATTGGAGTTTCAGCTTCAGCATCTGTCCTTCCAATGAATATTAGAGTTGATTTCCTTTATGATTGGCTGGTTTGATCTTCTTCCTGTCCTAGGGACTCTCAGGAATCTTTTCCAGCATCACAATTTGAAAGCATCAATTCTTTGGCATTCAGTCTACTTTATGGTAGACTGTGTCAGACTACCATAAAGTAAAACAGTGTCAGACTTTATTTTTTGGGGCTCCAAAATCACTGCAGATGGTGACTGCAGCCATGAAATTAAAAGACGCTTAGTCCTTGGAAGAAAAGTTATGACCAACCTAGATAGCATATTCAAAAGCAGAGACATTACTTTGCCGACTAAGGTCCGTCTAGTCAAGGCTATGGTTTTTCCTGTGGTCATGTATTGATGTGAGAGTTGGATTGTGAAGAAGGCTGAGTGCCAAAGAATTGATGCTTTTGAACTGTGATGTTGGAGAAGACTCTTGAGAGTCCCTTGGACTGCAAGGAGATCCAACCAGTCCATTCTGAAGGAGATCAACCCTGGGATTTCTTTGGAAGGAATGATGCTGAAGCTGAAACTCCAGTACTTTGGCCACCTCATGCGAAGAGCTGACTCATTGGAAAAGACTCTGATGCTGGGAAGGATTGGGGGAAGGAGGAGAAGAGGATGACAGAGGATGAGATGGCTGGATGGCATCACTAACTCGATGGTCGTGAGTCTGAGTGAACTCTGGGAGTTGGTGATGGACAGGGAGGCCTGGCGTGCTGCGATTCATGGGGTCGCAAAGAGTTGGACACAACTGAGCAACTGAACTGAACTCCTTTATGGTCAAACTCTCACATCCATACATGACTACTGGAAAAACCATAGCTTTGACTAGATGGACCTTTGTTGGCAAAGTGATGTCTTTGCTTTTTGATAAGCTGCCTAGGTTTTTCACAGCTTTACTCTGAGGAGCAAGAGTCTTTTAATTTCATGGCTGCAGTCACTGTATATAGTGATTTTGGAGCCTAAGAAAATAAAATCTGTCACTGTTTCCTTTTTTTTCTCCTATCTATTTGCCATGAAGTGATGGACCGGATGCCATGATCTTACTTTTCTGAATGCTGGGTTTTAAGCCGGCTTTTTCACTCTCCCTTTTCACCCTCATCAAGAGGCTCTTAGTTCCTCTTCCTTTTCTGCCATTAAGGTGGTATCATCTTCATATTGAGGTTGTTGATATTTCTTCAGCAATCTTAATTCCAGGTGTGAGTCATCCAGTCCAGCGTTTCACATGATGTACTCTGCATATAAGTTAAATAAGCAGAATGACAGTATACAGCCTTGATATACTCCTTTCCCAATTTTGAGAACCCCTTGAAGAGCATGGTCTTTGCTACTCTGAACAATAATGCATTGACTATTCTTTGTATATTTATCTTTGTAGAGCAGTGTTTTGATCTCTAGGGTATATATATACATAAAATGATAGATGAAAGGATATATGTATTTTAAACTAAATGAGATTGTATAAAATTGCTTTTCAAAAAGGCTGTTGCAATTCATAGGTCCACAAGTAACATATGAAAGTACTGCTTTTTTCACTTCAGTCAACAAGGAGTATTTTTATTCATTTCTGCTATTCTGATACATGAAAAAGGAGGTGTCCACCTGTTTTTGTGTGTCTGTTCATGTGCATATGTGTATTTGTGATGTAGAAATTTAGGCATCTTTTCATTTTGGTTATTTTGATTTCTTCATCTGTAAACTTGCTTATTTTCATCCTTTACATTCTTCTATTAAACTCTTTGCCTTTAAAAAAAATCTATATTTATTTTATATTATAGACATGTCTATGTCTTTAATATACATGCAAGATATCTTTCCAAACTAATTATATACTCTTTGACTCTGTTGGATACTATTTTGCTACACATTCAAGCTATCTATTTTATGGGTTTCTTCTCTTGGATAATAATTCTTCTATTCATTATGTTACATTATTGCCTTCTCAATTACTTAGGCAATATCTATGGTGTGGGGTAGGAGCCTTAACAGTACTTACTAGTATTTCCAGACAGATTGCAAACTGTCAGCATAACCCATTAAATCAATTGTCCTTTTCCTACTGAACTGAAATATCATATTTGTTTCATGCCATATTCCCATATATATATTGGAACCTACTTCCGAGTTCTGTATTCTGTTGCACTGATCCTCTGGCTTCTTCTTATGCCACTATATTAATGTTTTGATTACTATGTCTCTACATTATTGTACAACATCAGTTAAGTTATTCTTGACTACTCAATGTTTATATATTTCTTGGGCAGAATGAGATGTTATTTCCTCCATATCAATTTTAAGATTAATTCATACAAATCTAAAAGCTGTTGTTACCCATGTTAGATTGAAAAGGATTTGCATGAAATTTACCTATCAATTTAGGTGAATATAATTTTAAAATAGTTTATTACAGATAATTTTGAATGTATATAAAAGTAGATAAGTGAAGGTACAAATTACAAACTACTAACTAAATGAGAAACCTGTCTTATATGTCTGTAACATAAAAATTCACTGTTTTTATGACTCTTTTGTGAATGTTCTGTCTCTTACGCTTTCATTTTAGAGATTAGCTGGTCAGATATGGCAGAAGAAAATATGACTCTGGTGGCAGGATTTGTTCTCACAGGACTCACAGATCTCCCAGAGCTGCAGGTCCCCCTGTTCCTGGTGTTCCTGACCATCTACCTTGCCACCATGGCGGGCAACCTTGGACTGATTTTTCTCATCTGGAAGGACCCCCATCTTCACATTCCCATGTACTCATTCCTGGGCAGCTTGGCCTTTGCAGATGCTTGTTCTTCATCTTCTGCAACTCCCAAGATGCTTGTCAACACCTTAGACAAGAGTCAAATGATGTCTCTCTTTGAGTGCATGGCCCAATACTATTTTTTTGGTTCCAGTGCCACCACAGAATGTTTCCTCCTGGTGGTGATGGCCTATGACCGCTATGTAGCCATATGCAACCCCTTGCTTTACTCAGTGGTGATGTCCCACAGACTCTGCACTTGGTTGATAAGTGCATCATATGCAATTGGCTTTCTGCATCCTATAATACATGTAGGATTATTATTTATATTAACTTTCTGCAGGTCTAATATAATACATCATTTCTACTGTGAAATCTTGCCACTTTTTGCAATTTCTTGCACTGATCCATCTATTAATGCTTTGGTGCTTTTTATTTTTGCTGCTTTTATACAGGCTTTTACTCTTACGGATATTATAGTCTCCTATACTTGTGTCCTCTTTGCCATCCTGAGAAAGAAATCTGAAAAGGGCAGGAGCAAAGCCTTCTCCACGTGCAGCGCCCACCTTCTATCTGTTTCCTTGTTCTATGGCACTCTCTTCTTCATGTATGTGCGTCCCGGGTCTGGCCAGGATCAATATCAGGATAAAATGTATTCACTGTTCTACACGATTATAATTACCTTGCTAAACCCCTTTATTTATAGTCTAAGAAACAAGGAAGTTTTAGGTGCACTTAGAAAAATAATAAAGATATAAATATTTATCAGGAAAACATTCAGTCTTTCCTTTTAACTCTCCATTTACATAAAGTATAATAACTGGACCTGGGTTTTGCACATAGGGACCAGCTAAGATGGAAAGGGAAATGGCAACCCACGCCAGTGTTCTTGCCTAGAGAATTCCATGGACAGAGGAGCCTGTAGGACTGTAGTCCATGGGGTTGCAAAAGAGTTGGACATGACTGAGCGACTACCACACACACAAATACACACCCCAGCTAAGAAGTTTTTAATTCAATTAATGATAATATTTAGACTAGATATACTTGCCTTAGTTATAAGTGAACCTAGGTTCTCAAAATAACTGATTAATAGGGTAAGATATCACTTATTGTCGTGAATGAAACTGCAGTTCCCAAATTACTAAGCTTGAAATATGTATAAGCTCTTCTATTTCCAGTTATACATGTTTTAAAATTTTTATGAACTTACATTCTTTTAAAAAACAATTCAAGTCCATGTGAAATTTCTGTTAAAAAGTACCTGTGCCCTCCAAAATAATTCTTGAGCATATAATTTTTCAATACCCTTTCTTTTGTTAATATTTGGAAAAGCAAATGGCAACCCAGTCCAGTATTCTTGTCTGGGAAATCCCATGACAGAGGAGCCTGGTGGGCTACAATCCATGGGGTCACAAGAGTCTGACATGACTTAGTGACTAAACTACTAAAAAATAATGAAACTTGAGGCAGTTAAATGAAAATTTATAAGGGTTTTAATAGTAATTTTACAAATTAAGCTAGTTTGTATCATATTCCTAAAAAGGTATGAAAATTAAAAAATACTTTAATTAATTTTCTTGTAACATGATTAAAAGTTCTGAGTTTTCAAAACTTCTTCTTAATTTATTAAATAATCTTACTGAGTTTCTTTTCCTGATTGACTGCTGATTGAATTATATACTGATTGAATATGTGTGCATGTGTGTGTGTGCGTGTGTGTGTGTGTGTGTGTGTGTGTGTGTTTGTATCAGGAATTGTCAGCTACATGAACTGGAATGTATACTTGATTAAATCATAGTTTCATAATTTAAATGGATTTTTCCTTACGAAAGCTATGCATAGTTTCCATCTGGCCCTTTTGCCCCTTGCATCCTAACTTTATAACATTTGGCCTTGTGAATGCACTAGTGAAAAATAAAGGAAATGATATCCCCATGAACATGACACTGTTGTGAAGACTCATTCTAAGCAGGTTGCTCCCTGTGGATGCAGAAGCTCTGTAGGAGTTCCTGTCTCCATCTCTTCACAGTCAAAGCCAAGTGGCAAAGCTTTCTTTTTATTATGTGCCATACAGGTGGTTTAGGCTTGACCATTATGCAATTGGTATATGTCAACAGATAGTCATTGACATATCTATTGGTTGGTTTGAAATCCACATAATACCTACATACCATGAGAACTGGGGCATTTCAGGTAATGCTCAATCCAGTTTACAGCATATCATAAAAAGGAATAATTTTTGGTGTGTCAGACTCTGTTGATAACAAGTGACAGAACCAGTAAATGAATAAATGTCATCAACTAGGTCTTGAATATTTTCTTCTTCGTCACCCAGAGTACAGATTATGGTTCTCACTCTTGGTTATCAACCCAAACCAAGCAAATTAGAATCTGTTGGAGGCATTCTCAGGCACTGGTAGTTTTATAAGCTTCTCCAAGTGATTCTAACATACAGCCAATGTTGATAATGACTGGAAACAACTGTGAAACTTAACAAGTTTTCCATGAAGATAGATGATTAGCAATTCACAAAAAGTTAACTGTAATTATTCCCTAAGAAATTCTTTTTTTGCCTTATTAGAGTCTCATATTTAAGCAGATACTTAATTTTAGTTGGACAGCTCTCCATTTTCTGCCATATCATAGGGTATTAAAATCATTCCGCTGAATATCAACTGAACGATTATAAAATGTCTAGTAGGTATTTAATTTATATAGTTGGAGTGCATAGCCTCTATGTAATATTTAATTTGGTCACTTAAGCAGAAGAGGAGACAATAGTATAGAGATTTTTCACTTGAGTTTGTCATTATCAAACTTAGATGAGCATGAGCCCACAGCTGTTGGAATCAGCAAATCATTGGTGGGCTGGGCCTTAGGTTTTTTATTATTCAGAAGATTCTCAGGTGATTCTGATGCATCTGTGTGCATTGGACCACATTTTGAAAGTCAAATGATTAATGCTCAAGCATCCATGGCCAGCAAGTTGGAGTCTGAATTCTGATTTCTTCCTAATAAGAAAGCCTACCTACAGTGGTCTGAATGTGTGCATCACCTCAGCACACATATATTGAAATAGCAGGCCCCAAAGATGATGGCTTCCCTGGTGGCTCAGAAGGCAAAGAATCTGCCTGCAATGCAGGAGACCTGGGTAGGAAGATCCCTGGGTAGGAAGATCCTTTGATCCCTGGGTAGGAAGATCCTTTGGAAAAGAGAATGACTACCCACTCCTGTATTGTTACCTGGAGAATTCCATGGACAGAGGAGCCTGTGGGCTATTGGCCATGGGGTCACAAAGAATTAGACACAACTGAGTAACTTTCACTACTCACTCACCAAAGATGATGGTATTAAGAGGTAGGGTTTTTGGTGTTGCTTAATCCATGAGGTGGGAGTCTCATGAATGGGATGAGAGTCTTATAAAAGTGGTTTCAGAGAGATCCTTTCCTTTATTCTCCACGTGAGGACACAGTGGGAATGTGTAGGCTAATAATCAGGGAAAGTGTCTTCACTGGAATTCGGTCATTCTGGCACCTTCATTGGACTTTCCAGCCTCCAGAAATATGAGAAATGAATTCCTGCTTTTCATTAGTTAAGCAGTCTAGGTAGTATGCTTTTATGTCAGCCCAAATGGACTACTGCAAGACCGCATATTTAGTTACTACTTCAAGACTTTCAAAGTGTGTTCGTCTGAATCATCTTAATTGATAATGACGTGGTATTTCCTCCATTTACAAATCAGGCAGCCTGGAACAGTGGAAAAGCATAGGATATTGAATCAGAAGACCTATTATTTTTTTCCTGAGTCTCTGATACAGTTAAAAGCGATCACAAGAACCTCCATTTAATGTGCTAGTGCATAGAGAGAAGAAAGAATGAGTGTTTGAGGCTAACTCAGTAGACAGTGACTAAATTTCTTCATGTGTACAATGAGTATAATAATATGCACTTGTGATGATATTGTACATAGGAAATCCTAAAAATGCAACCAGAAAACTACTAGAGCTAATCAACGAATTTAGTAAATCTGCAGTATACAAAATCAATACACAGAACTTGCTTGCATTCCTACACACCAACAATGGAAGTTTGGAAAAAGAAATTAAGAAAAGAATGCCATTCACCATGGCAAAAAAAAAGAATACAGTACCAGGCACCCCACTCCAGTACTCTTGCCTGGAAAATCCCATGGATGGAGGAGCCTGGTGGGCTGCAGTCCATGGGGTCACTAAGAGTCAGACACGGCTGAGCGACTTCCCTTTCTCTTGTCACTTTCATGCATTGGAGAAGGAAATGGCAACCCACTCCAGTGTTCTTGCCTGGAGAATCCCAGGGACGGGGGAGCCTGGTGGGCTGCCGTCTGTGGGGTCACACAGAGTCAGACACGACTGAAGCGACTTAGCAGTTAGCAGCAGCAAGGAGACAGAAGATCTGTATGCAGAAAACTATAAGACACTGATGAAAGCAATCAAAGATGACACAAATGGAGAGATACACTTTGCTCTTGGACTGAAAGAATCAATATTGTGAAAACGACTATACTACCCAAAGCAATCTATGACTCAGTGCAATCTCTACCAAAACACCAGTGACATTTTTCACAGAGCTAGAAAAAAAATCTTAAAATTTGTATGGATTCCTCCAGTTCCATTCTTCTTTCTCAAGATTGCTTTTGCTATTCGAGGTTTTTTGTATTTCCATATAAATTTTGAGATTATTTGATCTAGTTCTGTGAAAAATACTGCTGGTAGCTTGATAGGAATTGCATTGAATCTGTAGATTGCTTTGGGTAGTATACTCATTTTCACTATATTGACTCTTCCAACCCATGAGCATGGTATATTTCTCCATCTATTAGTGTCCTCTTTGATTTCTTTTATCAGTGTTTAATAGTTTTTGATATATAAGTCTTTAGTTTCTTTAGGTAGGTATATTCCTAAGAATTTTATTCTTTTCGTTGTAATGGTGAGTGGAATTGTTTCCTTAAATTATTTTCTAGTTTCTCATTATTAGTGTATAGGAATGCAAGGGATTTCTGAGTATTGATTTTATATCCTGCAGCTTTAGTATATTCATTGATTAGCTCTAGTAGTTTTCTGGATTTTCTAGTAGTCTTTAGGATTTTCTATGTAGAGGATCATGTCATCTGCAAACAGTGAGAGTTTTACTTCTTCTTTTCCAATTTGGATTCTTTTATTTCTTTTTCTGCTCTGATTGCTGTGGCCAAAACTTCCAGAACTATATTGAATAGTAGTGGTGAAAGTGGACACCTTTGTCTAGCTCCTGACTTTAGGGGAAAAGCTTTCAGTTTTTCACCATTGAGGATAATGTTAGCTGTGGGTTTGTCATATATAGCTTTTATTATGTTGAGGTATGTTCCTTCTATTCCTGCTTTCTGGAGAGTTTTTATCATAAATGGATGTTGAATTTTGTCAAAGGCTTTTTCTGCATCTATTGAGATAATCATATGATTTTTATTTCTCA
>SJYG01001637.1:0-35577 GCA_006410535.1 Litocranius walleri | reverse complement strand
AAATATGCAGTAAGTTGTATATATAATCAAACAACATAATGATAACGGATAGAAATCAGCAGAAAGGGGATTTTAACTTATTGTCTTCTTATTCTACTCATGTCTTAGAAAGAAAAAAATTATATATATTTATCAGTAGTATAAATATATAGTCTATTTTTTGGTTCAATAGAAAGTATATGAAAGAGTTTCTATGAATCAGTGAACAAGAGTTTCACTTTTAGAGACTTTAGTAAAAAATTCAGTATGCATTTTTTATTCAATTCAGTAAAAACTTTCAGAGTTAATACAATGCATTCAGTTTTAAGGTATTTACGAGTGACAAGATATGGACTAAGTTAGCTGGTAGACATCTAGAACCTCCTCCATAAACCTTTAAGTAATTATATATACATATATACTGACTTCTGAAAATCATTTGTAATATTTATAACATACCTACAATACTCTTCAGTGTGCTTTACAAAAGAGAGACTCTGTACCTTCAATTAGGGTATCTGACACAGATAAATAAGACCTTACCATCCAATATATTTTTGTGACCCTTATTTTTCGTTTCAATTCTCCACTGCAGTGGTCAGCCTGAGTGGGTATGATGGAGGCAAACATCACTCTGGTGACGGAGGTTGTTCTCACAGGACTCACAGGCCTCCCAGGGGTGAAGGTCCCCCTGTTCCTGGTGTTCCTGGTCATCTACCTCACCCCATGGTGGGCAACCTTGGACTGATTTTTCTCATCTGAAAGGACTCCCATCTTCACACCCCCATGAACTCACTCCTGGGCAGCTTAGCCTTTGCAGATGCTTGCTCTTCATCTTCTGTGACTCTCAAGATGCTTATGAATTTTTTATCTAAGGATCATATATCCTTCGTTGAATGCATGCATCACCCAGTTCTATATTTTTGCTTTCAGTGCCACCACAGAAAGTTTCCTCCTGGTGGTGATGACCTATGACCACTATGTAGCCATATGCAACCCCTTGCTTTACCCAGTGGTGATGTCCCACAGACTCTGCACTTGGTTGATAAGTGCATCATGACTGAAGTGACTTAGCAGCAGTAGCAGCAGCAGACCCTTCAGCCAGCTAAGGCAAGGATGTGGATGTACCAAATATATTTTATGTTCAGAAATGTATACTCTTTGTCGTTGATAAAATGCATTGTGATGATGAGAACTTGGGTTTACCCTGGGGTTTGCTTAGGATCTAGCCTGTGCATTTGCTTCCCAGGACTATACAGTTAACAGCTATTACTACATGTGTAATTTGGAGCATTTTTCTCCTTACCTATCTTAATGTTAGCCACTGACTATTAATGTGTTTCATTTTCTCTCCTGATTTGATTGGTATTTATACAAAATTTAGGTTTTTACTATTTGACTCCAGATATTCAAAACACTGGCTATTTTTTCCACTGTGGTGTCTTTAATGTTACATTCTATCCTGACTTCGATAGTTTCACTTGTAATCTCAAAAAAGGAAGGGAAGGAAAATTCTCATAATTGTTTTGGAGTTATATGCTTCTGACATATTAAAAACATTCTTGATTAACTGCATGACAACAGTCTACATTGGCATGTACTGCCCTAGCGCTTAGATTCACACCCTCCACCCCCCGCCCCTATTTCTTAAAGGGGGCTTATTTTAGCTTTATTGATAAAATGCTGAGTTAAAGTTTCTGTGAATGACTAAGCTAGGAAGAACAGTGTTCTAGCTTAGGAAGAACTACATAAATGTTTGATAATTGAATGAATGATTATGCTCACATATGAGAATTTATTCAGTAAAATTAAAAAGAATCTATTTGAAATTTGGTTTTACTTTGAGGTATGTATAACCAAAAGAGTCTATTAGGGATTTGGGGTAATTTTTTATGAATACACAGTCAAACAACATAATGGTAATGGATAGGACACCGAAAAAATGAAATTTTAACTTATTACTGTATTACTACTTTACCCATTAATGTCTTAATAGGAAATAATGAAACATATCAGTAGTACAAAGGTATAGCTCATTTTTTGGTTCAATAGAAAAGTTACAATTGAGTTTTTAAGAAAGAGTGAAAACACTCTTGAACCTCAACAGTTCTCACTTTTTGGAGATTATAGACTAAAACATGCTATATACTTTTTATCCTTAACTTTGTACATTTCACTGTGAATACATTCAATTTTAAGGTATTAATGAGTGAAACTTATGGACTAAGTAAAGTGGTGTTAATATCTTACTCCATAAACCTTTAAGTAAATGTATATATTTTTAAAACCTTTATAAAACTCCTCCCTCCTCAAAATTCTTTATAATATACTTAATACTCTTAGGGGTTTCCCTGGTAGCTCACACATTTAAGAATCTGCCTGCAATGTAGGACACCTGCATTCAGTACTTGGGTCAGGAAGATACCAGGGCGAAGGGAATGGCTACCCATCCAGTATTCTTGCCTGAAGAATTCCATGGAGAGAGGAGCCTGGTGGGCTACAGTCCATGGGCTCACAAAGAGTTAGAAATGATGGAGTGACTAATACTAACACTCTTAAGTGTGTTTTAAAAAAGAAAGACCTTATGCCTTTATATTTGTTCAGCAGAGAGCATCTGAAATGTAGAGATATGAAATTGCAATCCAGTGTTAAGTTTTCATGAACCTTGATTAATGCTTTTCCTTTCAATTCTCCATTGCAGTGATCAGCCTGAGTGGATATGATGGAGGCAAACAAGACTCTGGTGACGGAGTTTGTTCTCACAGGCCTCACAGACCTCCCAGGGCTGCAGGGCCCCCTGTTCCTGGTGTTCCTGACCATCTACCTCACCACCATGGCGGGCAACCTTGGACTGATTTTTCTCATCTGGAAGGACCCCCATCTTCACATTCCCATGTACTCATTCCTGGGCAGTTTAGCCTTTGTAGATGCTTGTTCTTCATCTTCTGTGATTCCCAAGATGCTTGTCAACACCTTAGACAAGAGTCAAATGATGTCTCTCTTTGAGTGCATGGCCCAATACTATTTTTTGGTTCCAGTGCCACCACAGAATGTTTCCTCCTGGTGGTGATGGCCTATGACTGCTATGTAGCCATATGCAACCCCTTGCTTTACCCAGTGGTGATGTCCCACAGACTCTGCACTTGGTTGATAAGTGCATCATATGCAATTGGTTTTCTGCATCCTATAATACATGCAGGATTATTATTTAGATTAACTTTCTGCAGGTCCAACATAATACATCATTTCTACTGTGAAATCTTGCCACTTTTTACAGTTCCTTGCACTGATCCATCTATTAATGCTTTGGTGCTTATTTCTGCCTCTTTTATACAAGCTTCTACTTTTATTACCATCATGGTCTCTTACACCTGTGTCCTCTTTGCCATCCTGAAAAAGAAACAAAAGAGCAGGAGCAAAGACTTCTCCACATGCAGTGCCCACCTTTTCTCTGTTTTCTTGTTCTATGGCACTCTCTTCTTCATGTATGTGTGTCCTGGGTCTGGCCCTGATCATTATCGTGATAAAATATATTCACTGTTCTACATGATTATAATTCCCCCGCTAAACCCCTTTACTTATAGCCTAAGAAATAAAGAAGCTTTAGGTTAATTTAGAAAAATGATAAAGAAATAAATATTTTTCAGGAGATCTTTTATTTTATTTACATTTTACTCTTTTTAAATAAAGCATGACTTGCTCTGGGTTTTCACATAGTAGGGACTGCATGAATAGCTGCTTAATGAATGAATAATATTTAGTTTAGATATGCTTGTCTTAGTTATAAGTTAATGTGATCATCAATATAATGAATACAGTAAGAACAATCATCACTGACTTTTTTGCTGGTTTTAATTATCAAGGATGAAAATGAGAAATGAATCCCCAAATTGCTAAATCTTTACAATATGAATGCTTGTGTTTCCAGATACACATATTTAAAGCTCTTCTAAACTTATATTTTTTTAGAGGAAGATTCAGTCTGTATAAATACTCTGTTGAAAAGGTACTCATGCCCTCCAAAATAATTCTCGAGCAAGTAGTTTTCAAAACCTTTAGTGGCTACTTATAAATGAGCCAAACAATATGAACATCAAATTAATATTATTAGACTAAATATAACAACATACATTCCTCCTTAGGGCTTTGAAATGAATATTTCTAGATTTAAAACTATTTTGAAAATTAACATATCTGTGTTGCATTCACTGAAAGATTAATTTAGCAAGTAGTTGTTAATACAATGAACTTTCTGGCAATACAATAAAATGTTGAGTCTTTAAAATGTTTTTCTTTTCAGTTTAGTAAGTAGTCTTACTGAGTACCTTGTTCTCAGCATGCATATAACAACTGAATACATTTTCCCACCCCAGAATTGACAACAAGCTTAAATAGCAGCTGTTCTTGTTCAACTCATAATTATGTAACTTAAATTTTTTTTATAAGAGTTTCGTATGTTTTGTGTTAGTTAATTTTTGACAAAGGAGGCAAAAGTATACAACAGAGAAAGGACAGTCTCTTCAAGAAGTAGTGTTGGGAAAACAGGACAGTTATATAGAAATCATGAAATTAGAATAGATTTTCATACCATATACAAAAATAAACTCAAAATGATTTAAAACCTAAATAGAAGACACAAGACCATAAACTCCTAGAAAAGAACATAGGAAAAACCTTCTCTGACATAAATCGGTCTCCCAATGTAAAAGAAATTAAAGTAAAATTAAACAAATAGGACCTGATTAAACTTTAAAGCTTTTGCACAGCAACAGAAACCATCAAGAAAATAAACTGACAATCTACAGAATGGGAGAAAATATTTGTGAATGACACAAGGAGTTAAAATAAAAAATGTACAAACAGCTCATGCAACTCAATATTAAAAAATAATCCAATCAAAATAGGCAAAACTCCTGAGTAGACATTTCTCCAAAGAAAACACCCAGGCCAACAGGCATATGAAAAGATACACAATATCACTAATTATTGAGTTCAGTTCAGTTCAGCCGCTTAGTCGTGTCCAGCTCTTTGTGACCCCATGAATGGCAGCACGCCAGGCCTCCCTGTCCATCACCAACTCCCGGAGTTTACCCATACTCATGTCCATTGAGTCGGTGATGCCATCCAGCCATTTCATCCTCTGTTGTCTCCTTCTCCTCCTGCCCCCAATCCCTCCCAGCATCAGGGTCTTTTCCAATGAGTCATCTCTTCGCATGAGGTGGCCAAAGTACTGGAGTTTCAGCTTTAGCATCAGTCCTTCCAATGAACACCTAGGGCTGATCTTTAGGATGGATTGGTTGGATCGCCTTGCAGTCTAAGGGACTCTCAAGAGTCTTCTCCAACACCACAGTTCAAAAGCATCAATTCTTTGGTGCTCAGCTTTCTTTACAGTCCAACTCTCACATCCATACATGACCACTGGAAAAACCATAGCCTTGACTAGATGGACCTTAGTCGGCAAAGTAATGTTTCTGCTTTTGAATATACTATCTAGGTTGGTCATAACTTTCCTTCCAAGGAGTAAGCATCTTTTAATTTCATGGCTGCAATCACCATCTGCAGTGATTTTGGAGCCCCCCCAAATAAAGTTTGACACTGTTTCTACTGTTTCCCCATCTATTTCCCATGAAGTGATGGGACTGGATGCCATGATCTTCGTTTTCTGAATGTTGAGCTTTAGGCCAACTTTTTCACTCTCCTCTTTCACTTTCATCAAGAGGCTTTTTAGTTCCTCTTCACTTTCTGCCATAAGGGTGGTGTCATCTGCATATCTGAGGTTATTGATATTTCTCCTGGCAATCTTGATTCCAGCTTGTGCTTCTTCCAGCCCAGCCTTTCGCATGATGTACTCTGCATATAAGTTAAATAAGCAGGGTGACAATATACAGCCTTGAGGTACTCCTTTTCCTATTTGGAACCAGTCTGTTGTTCCATGTCCAGTTCTAACTGTTGCTTCCTGACCTGCATATAGGTTTCTCAAGAGGCAGGTCAGGCGGTCTGGTATTCCCATCTCTTGAAGAATTTTCCACAGATTATTGTGGAAGCAGTCACAGGCTTTGGAGTAGTCAATAAAGTAGAAACAGATGTTTTTCTGGGACTCTCTTGCTTTTTTGATGATTCAGCAGATGTTGGCAATTTGATCTCTGGTTCCTCTGCCTTTTTTAAAACCAGCTTGAACAGCTGGAAGTTCACGGTTCATGTATTGTTGAAGCCTGGCTTGGAGAATTTTGAGCATTACTTTACTAGTTTGTGAGATGCGTGTAATTGTGCAGTAGTTTGAGTATCAGGACACAATATATTCACTGTTCTACACAATTATAATTCCCATGCTACACCCCTTTATTTATAGCCTAAGAAACAAGGAAGTTTTAGGTGCACTTAGAAAAATAATAAATAAATAATTGTTAATCAGGAAAACTTTCATAGTCTTTCCTTTTCACTCTCCGTTTACATAAAGTATAATAACTGGATCTGAGTTTGGCACATAAGACCAGCTAAGTAGTTTTTAAATCAGTTTATAATATTTAGACTAGATATGCCTGCCTTAGTTATAAGTGAACCTAGATCCTAAAATAACTGATAAGGGTAAAATATCACTGACTTGTTGGTTTAAATCTATTCTTATGAAGGAAATGGAAATTCTCAAATTACTAAGCTGAAAATATGTATAAGCTCTTCTACTTCAAGATACACGTTTTAAATTTTTTATGAACTTATATTCTTTTAAAGTAAAATTCAAGTCCATGTGAAATTTCTATTAAAAAGTACTCATGCCCTCCAAAGTAATTCTTGAGCACATAATTTTTCAAAACTTTCTCTTTTGTTAATATTTAGAGAAGGAAATGGCAACCCACTCCAGTATTCTTGTCTGGGAAATCCCATGGACAAAGGAGCCTGGTGCGCTACAATCCATGGTGTCTCAATAGTCAGACATGACTTAGCAACCAAACTACCAAAAAATAATGAAACTTGAGGCGGTTATATAACATTTCTGAGTTTTAGTTGTAATTTTACAAATTAAGTTAGATTTGTATCACATTCCTAAAAAAGTATGAAAATTAACAAATACTTAAAATAATTTTCTTGTAATATAATTGAAAGTTCTGCATTTCAAAAACTTAATTTATTAAGTAATTTTACTGAGTCTCTTTTCCTGACACATACATACCAATTAAATATATGTGTGTGTGTGTGTTTGTGTGTGATTGTGTGTGTGTAGCAGGAATAGGGAGCCACATGAATCGAGTGGTGTGCTTGATCAAATCATTATTGCTGCTGCTGCTGCTGCTGCTAAGTCGCTTCAGTCGTGTCCGACTCTGTGCAATCCCATAGACGGCAGCCAACCAGGCTCTGCCATCCCTGGGATTCTCCAGGCAAGAACACTGGAGTGGGTTGCCATTTCCTTCTCCACAAATCATTATTACATAACTTAAATGGATTTTTCCTTACAAAAGCTGTGCATAGTTTCCATCTGGCCTTTTTGCCTCTTACCTCCTGACTTTATAACATTTGGCTTTGTGAATACCCTAGTAAAAAATAAAGGAAATGATATTCACATGAACATGATACATCTCCTGTCCCGTAGACTATTAACTGTTTTGAGGAAATAAACAATATGTCGGTTAGATACGTCAAAGCCCTTGGTGGGCAGACTGCCTTCATCACAGTGTGTCTGGGATTTGTTTAACCAGACCCTCATTCCTGTGATGCATCTGAGCTCTGACCCTGTTGTGAAGACTCATTCTAAGCAGGTTGGTCCCTGTGGATGCAGAAGCCCTGTAGGAGTTCCTGTTTCCATCTCTTCACAGTTAAAGCCAGTGGCAAAGCTTTCTTTGTATTATATGTCACACAGATGGTTTAGGCTAGGTCATTATGCAATTGCTATGTGTCAATAGATAGTCACTGGCATATCTATCATTTCAGGTAATGCTCAATCCAGTTTACAGCGTATCATAAAAAGGAATAATTTTTGGTGTGTCAGACCCTGTTGATAACAAGTGACAGAACCAGTAATGAATAAATGTCATCAACTAGGTCTTGAATATTTTCTTCTTCCTCACCCAGAGTACAGATTATGGTTCTCACTCTTGGTTATCAACCCAAACCAAGCAAATTAGAATCTGTAGGAGGCATTCTCAGGCACTGGTAGTTTTATAAGCTTCTCCAAGTGATTCTAACATACAGCCAATGTTGATAATGACTGGAAACAACTGTGAAACTTAACCAGTTTTCCATGAAGATAGATGATTAGCAATTCACAAAAAGCTAACTGTAATTATTCCCTAAGAAATTCTTGCCTTATTAGAGTCTCATATTTAAGCAGGTACTTAATTTTAGTTGGACAGCTCTCCATTTTCTGTCCATATCATAGGGTATTAAAATCAATCCGCTGAATATCAGCTGAACGATTATATCTACTAGGTATTTAATTTATATTTGGAGTGCATAGCCTCTATATAATATTTAATTTGGTCACTTAAGCAAAAGAGGAGATAATAATATAGAGATTTTTCACTTGAGTTTGTCATTATCAAACTTAGATGAGCATGAGCCCACAGCTGTTGGATTCAGGAAATCATTGGTGGGCTAGACCTTAGGTTTTTCATTATTCAGAAGATTCTCTTGTGATTCTGATGCATCTTTGGGGGCATTGGACCACATTTTCAAAGTCAAATGACTAGTATTGCTCAAATATCCATGGCCAGCAAGTTGGAGTCTAAATTCTGATTTCTTCCTAATAGGAAAGCCTACCTACTGTGGCCTGAATGTGCGCATCACCTCAGCACTCATATATTGAAATAGCAGGCCCCAAAGATGATGGCTTCTCTGGTGGCTCAGAAGGCAAAGATCTGCCTGCAATGCAGGAGACCCAGGTTTGATCCCTGGGTAAGAAGATCCCCTGGAGAAGGGACCCACTTCAGTATTCTTGCCTGGAGAATTCCATGGACAGAGGAGCCTGGTGGGCTATTGGCCATGGGATCACAAAGAATCAGACACAACTGAGTGACTGTCACTGCTCACTCACCAAAGACGATGGTAGGGCTTTGGGAAGTTGCTTAATCCATGCAATGGAGCTATATGAATGGGATGAGTGGAGTCTCATGTGGTGGAGTCTCATGAATGGGATAAGAGTCTTATAAAAGGGGTTTCAGAGAGATCCTTACCTTTATTCTTCATGTGAGGACACAGTGAGAACATGTAGGCGATGAACCAGGGAAAGGGTCTTCACCAGAATTAGGTCATTTTGGCACTGTGGTTTGGACTTCCCAGCCTCCAGAAACATGAGAAATAAATTTCTGTTGTTCATAAGCTATTCAGTCTAGTGAGTATGCTTTTATGGCAGCCCAAATGGACTAACACATGACCTCATATTTAATTATTACTTCAAGACTTTCAAAGTGTGTTCATCTGAATCATCTTAATTCATGATGAGGTGGTATTTCCTCCATTTACGAATCAGGCGGCCTGGAGCAGTGGAAAAGCACAGGATGTCAAATCAGAAGACCTATTTTTTTTCCCCCTGAATCTCAAATGAGGCTAAAAGTGATCATAAGAACCTCCATTAAATTTGCTAGTGCAAAGAGTGAAGAAAGAATGTCTGAGGCTAACTCAGTAGACAGTGCTTTAATTTCTTCATGTGTACAATGAGTATAATAATATGCACTTGTGAAACGGCAGCCCACTCCAGTGTTCTTGCCTGGAGAATCCCAGGGACGGGGGAGCCTGGTGGGCTGCTGTCTATGGGGTTGCACAGAGTCGGACACGACTGAAGCGGCTTAGCAGCAGCAGCAGCAGTGATGACTCTATACATAGGAAATCCTAAAGATACAATCAGAAAACTACTAGAGC
The DNA here is from genome assembly GCA_006410535.1 of Litocranius walleri. Classification (NCBI taxonomy): domain Eukaryota; kingdom Metazoa; phylum Chordata; class Mammalia; order Artiodactyla; family Bovidae; genus Litocranius; species Litocranius walleri. Next base: position 25,749 of record SJYG01001637.1, on the reverse strand, counting down.
TAATCAACGGATTTAGTGAAGTTGCTGAATACATAATCAATACAGAGAAATCACTTGCTTTCCTACACACTAATAATGAAAAATTGGAAAGATAAATTAGGGAAAGAATCCCATTCATTACTGCAACAAAAAGAAAAGAGTACTAGAAATAAACCTACCTAAGGAGACAAAAGGGCTGTATGCAGAAAACTATAGGACACTGATGAAAGAAATCAAAGATAACCCAAATGTAGAGATACACCATGGTCTTGGGTTGGAAGAATCAATATTGTGAAAATGACTATACTACCCAAAGCAATCTACAGATTCAGTGCAATCTCTATCAAAATGCCAATGGCATTTTTTCACAGAACTAGAGCAAAGATCTTAAAATTTGTATGGAAACACAAAAGATCCCAAAGCAATATTGAGAAAAAAAACAGAGCTGGAGGAATCAACCTTCCTCACTGTATACTACACACTATAGTACAAATTTTTTATAGCTCTCAGTAGTTTTCTATTTTTTCCAAATGCATATAGGTCTGGCATATATCTTGCCAAGCTTAACATAAATAAATATGATTATGTGACTATTATGTGTATTCATAATTACAGCTTTTTATGATGATGTAGCCAAGGAAACAACCCAAAAGTTTTCAAACTAATAAGAAAATTTGAGCAATATATTATTCAACTGAAGTTATTTTTGAAAAATTATGTGCAGCACAATCATAATATTGTTTACATATAGAAATGTTTATATAAATTATGCTTATATAAATGTATATTTAGCTTCTGTGTATAATTGCACATAAAAACCCAAAAGATAGCTGCAATGATCAGTGATTAGTGAAATCAGAAGAATTTTTTTCCTTTGTACTTTCTACTTTTTCCATTTTTTTCTACAACTAAACAGTGATTCTTTTGTTTTTAAAAGAAAGAAGTGGGCTATGAAAGTAATAGTTGAAGAACAATATGTTTGAAATGATTTGTTAACTAGTGTATAATGCCTGGTAGGCTGGCTTTATTCTATAGGGAATCTTTTGATGGCTTTGGGGGAACTTCAATATTACCTTCACAAACAGATTTGAAGATGGAAGATATGAATACCCTTTTCTTCAAAGTGCATTTTCAAAGGAAATTAATCGGAGATGAATATTTGTTTTGATATCTTTGTTGTTATACAGTGAGCTGTTCATGAAAGTCTGTATTTCTTGGTATCTTTGTATCTTTTTATAAGAATTAAGTGAAAACACAATGCTATTATTGTCGTTATTCTTTCCATAAAATGTGTAGAACAAATTTACTTTTAGTACCTAGAATCTCTCATTAGCTGTCAAAATATTTAAAATTCTTTTCAGCTGATTTATCTACCAAATAGAACAAAGTAATCCTAAACTGAATAAATGTACATTATATTCTCTAAATCCTATGGATAAAAAGCTATATACTTGGAGAATGAAGACTTGAATTCATGCTATTACATATAGAGTTCTTAACCACTATGCTATGCTACTTACTAAATAGCAAAGAGGACTCTTAGTTTCTTAAGTTGTGGGCCTATTTTCCTAATAAAATTCAGTGCACTATAGATGAGAATCTTAAAATAAAGTCATAGTGCATAATCATTTAATAATTCAGAGGCAGAAAATTAGCTTCAGAAAATTGGTTACATTTTTGTGAAAATTTTCTTTTCCAGAATAATGAGCCATAGAATAAATCTATTTATTATTTTTATCTGTAAAAGTGGAATTCATTCTGGCCTTTACTGTAGTTTCACAGAATCTGGAAGATTTTCCAACAGTGAAGAATCATAGGGTTATGAAGCTGTTAGGATAGTCTATATCTTTGACTTCATCCTGGTTCTTGTTTACTTTGTACTTCTCTGGAAATAGGAAGAAAGATGGAGTTGAGGACATCTGCCCAGAGCCACATCTTACATTCTAGGCAGAGTGTAAAACAGGATAATATTCTCCTTCCAGTGATTTGACAGAAGTGTGCTTACTTAATCATCACTGCCAATTTAACCAACTCTCTGTTTGTACTTTTAAGTCTAATATTAATCCCCAGCCATCTCTTTTCCTATTCTCTGTGAAGATGTAGAAGGATTTTTTTCTCAACATAGCCTCTCTTTTCAAAGGGAAAAACAACTTCTAGGTCCCTTTCTGTGGAAAATATCCCAATTCTTATCTATACTTACGGTTCAAAGATTAATTGTGTCAGAACTGACGTTTTCACAAAATCTGTATTTCTTAAATTTTCCACATGGTGTCCTCTCTTTGAATTATATACTAGGCACTTTAAGAAAACATTTTAGGCCAGCAGAGACTTGGCAGTGAAATTTTCAACAACCGTGTACAGAATTGGTGACTAGGTTGGAGAAATAAAAATCTGCATTGGAATGACTCCCGCTTGGCTGAGTCGTTGAAAAGCAGGGAGTTGTGAATCCAGTATTTGTGAGTATTTCCTTGCAGGGTTATGTACTTAGATCAGCTGTTTTTAAATGGGTAGACCCTGCAGCAGGGATTTGGTACACAAAACACATTTTATGTTCAGAATTCTTCATAATTTGTCATTGATGAATTGTGATGATGTAGATGTAGGTTTACCCCCTGGGTTTTCACAGGATCCAGCCTTCTCACTTGCTTCCCAGGATTATAAAACTCACATATAACTTCATGTTAGTGGTTTCCTATTAATGTTGTCGATCTTTTTCCTTTTTGGATTTACATTTAAATAACATTTATAATNGATGTAGATGTAGGTTTACCCCCTGGGTTTTCACAGGATCCAGCCTTCTCACTTGCTTCCCAGGATTATAAAACTCACATATAACTTCATGTTAGTGGTTTCCTATTAATGTTGTCGATCTTTTTCCTTTTTGGATTTACATTTAAACAACATTTATAATTTTTACTACTTAAATTGAAACAGCTCCAAAAGACAGGGCTAATCTCTTTGACTATAGTGTCTTCTGTAATGCTTTAATCCACTCTGATTTTGAAATTTCTAGTTCTTATCTAAAACACAGCAGGAAAAAAAAATGCTACAATTGTTTTAGTATTATGAGCCTCTGATATATTAGAAACATTCTCGGTTAACTTCATGATAATTGTTTAGTTGGCATGTTTAACAACGTCTCTTAGATCCTTTTCAAATCTACAGATAAACGGCTAGTGTCAGGTTTCTTTTTCTTCTTAAAAGATGGGTTATTTCAGCATCTTAGTATAATACCTGAGTTAGAGGTTCTATATTTGACTGAGCCAAAAATGATGATATTCTAGGTTTGGAGCGATAAAAATGTATGATGATGGACTGAATGATTATGATTATGTATGGGAGTTTATTGGATAAAATTAACAAGAATATATATATATATATATATACTTTTAAAAAAGACTTTGCCTCTGGAAATTATTTATAATATTTATCACATCATGTAGTTGTTCAGTCGTGTCCAATTCATAATACTCTGAAGTGTGTTTTTAAAAAGAGAGACACTACTTCAGTCAGAGCATCAGAAACAGAGGAAGACATTACCATCCAATACCTGTTTTCATGAATATTGATAAATTTTTTGATTTCAATTCTCCATTGCAGTGGTCAGCCTGAGTGGGTATGATGGAGGCAAACAAGACTCTGGTGACGGAGTTTGTTCTCACAGGACTCACAGGCCTCCCAGGGCGGCAGGGCCCCCTGTTCCTGGTGTTCCTGACCATCTACCTCGCCACCATGGCGGGCAACCTTGGGCTGATTTTTCTCATCTGGAAGGACCCCCATCTTCACACCCCCATGTACTCATTCCTGGGCAGCCTGGCCTTTGTAGATGCTTGCTCTTCATCTTCTGTGACTCTCAAGATGCTTATGAATTTTTTTTCTAAGGATCATATATCCTTCATTGAATGCATCACCCAGTTCTATATTTTTGCTTTCAGTGCCACCACAGAAAGTTTCCTCCTGGTAGTGATGGCCTATGACCGCTATGTAGCCATATGCAACCCCTTGCTTTACCCAGTGGTGATGTCCCACAGACTCTGCACTTGGTTGATAAGTGCAACATATGCAATTGGTTTTCTGCATCTTATTGTTCATGTAAGATTATTATTTAGATTAACTTTCTGCAGGTCCAATATAATAGATCATTTCTTCTGTGAAATCTTGCCACTTTTTTCAATTTCTTGCACTGATCCATCTATTAATGCTTTGGTGCTTTTTATTTCTGCCTCTTTTATACAAGCTTCTACTTTTATGACTATCATAGTTTCTTACACTTGTGTCCTCTTTGCCATCCTGAGAAAGAAGTCAGAAAATGGAAAGAGCAAAGCCTTCTCCACGTGCAGCGCCCACCTTCTTTCTGTTTTCTTGTTCTATGGCACTCTCTTCATGTATGTGCATCCTGGGTCTGGCCAGGATCAATATCAGGATAAAATGTATTCACTGTTCTACACGATTATAATCCCCCTGCTAAACCCCTTTATTTATAGCCTAAGAAACAAAGAAGTTTTACTTGCATGTAGAAAAATGATAAATAAATAAATATTTATCAGGAAATCTTTTATTATCCCTCACTTTTTCCTCTTTTTAAATAAAGCATAATGACTGGCCATGGGTTTTCACATAGTATGGACTGAATGAATAGTTGTTAAATGCATTAATAATAATATTTACACCAGCTATGATTGTCAGTTATAAGTTAACGTAATCATCAAAATAATTAATTAACAATAAGAACAGTCATCACTGACTTTTTCTTGTTTTAAACTCATCTTCAAGGATGAAACTGACACTGAATCAGTACACGATGATACATGTCAGGACTCCCATCTTACAGTCTCTCTGGAGAAAGTTAGTCACAGGAAGTTCCAAAGTCAATAGGATAATATTTTTGGAAGTTAAACAATACAATTTTAATTTTCCATTTTTAACATATTTCTTTTCATGGTGGAAAAAGCTAGCAATTGCTTTTCAGCAATTATTATGGGTAGAGTTTCTAAATCCATTTATTTCCTTCTTTGGTATATGTTGATATACCAGGCTTGGTGAATTTACCTTTCTTGTTTTTTTTTCTGTATATGACTAGAGGATTTAACCTTGCTACTCTGTTAAAAGGAAGACACCTCAAAATTGGAGGAAAAGTCTACCTTTTCTGGCTTTAGGAGATGATGAAGGAAAACAGAAGATGCAATGGTAGGAGAGGACTCAGACATGCAGGTTTTAATCCCCCATCTGGAGAGGCTGGAGATTTGGAAAGTAAAGAGGAAAATTAGATGGGTATGAATAGTGTGTTATCTATTGCTGTTTTAACAAATTAGCACTGTGGCTTAAAAAATCAAGCCATAGCAAGCTTAGTGACTTACAACAATACAAATTTATCATATTACATAAGCCAGAAAGAAAAACACCAATACAGTATACTGACACGTATATATGGAATTTAGAAAGATAGTAATGATGACCCTGTATGTGAGACAACAAAAGAAACACAGATGTATAGAACGGTCTTTTGGCCTCTGAGGGAGAGGGAGAGGGTGGGATGATTTGGGAGAATGGCATTGAAACATGTATACTATCATGTAAGAAACGAAGCGCCAGTCTATGTTCAATACAGGATACAGGAGGCTTGGGGCTGGTGCACGGGATGATCCAGAGAGATGATATGGGGTGGGAGGTGGGAGGGGGCTTTGGCATTGGGAGATCGTGTACACCTGTGGCTGATTCATGTCAATGTATGGCAAAACCAATACAGTATTGTAACATAGAATGAAGTAAAAATAAAATTTATTTAAAAATTTATTTATTGTAAATTGGAGGATAATTGCTTTACAATATTGTTTTGGTTTCTGCCATACATCAACATGAATCAGCTGAAGGATATATATGTCCCCTCCCTCTTGAACCTCCCTTTCACCTCCCACCCCATCCCATCCCTCTAGGCTGTCACAGAGCATTAGTTCAAGCTCCCTGTGTCATATAGCTCCCTGTGTCACCCTACTGGCTACCCATTTTACATATGGTAATATATATATGTTTCCATGGTGCTCTTTCAATTCGTCCCACCCTCTCCTTTCCCAATTGTGTTCATAAGTCTGTTCTCTGTGTCTGCATCTCCACCACTGCCCTGCAAACAGGCTCATCAGTACCATCTTTCTAGATTCCATATATATACATCTATATACAGTATTTTTCTCTTTCTGACTTCCTTCCTTCTGTAAAGTAGGCTCTGTGTTCATCCACCTCATTAGAATTGACTCAAATGTGTTCATTTATATGGCTGAGTAATATTCCATTGTATATATGTACCACAGCTTCTTTATCCATTCATCTGTTGATGGACATCTAGGTTGCTTCCATGACCTAGCTATTGTAAATACTGCTGCATGTAATGGAGAAATCTGACATAGATCTCACTGGAGTAAAATCAAGGTATCACTAGGGCAGAATTGCTTTCTGTATTCTGTGGGAGATAATTGTTTCCTTTCCTTTTCCAGCTTCTAGAGACTGTCTACATTCTTTGGCTCAACGGCCTCTTCCTCTATCATCGAAGCCAGCACTGTTGCTTCTCTCTGCGTCTGACTTTTGTAGTTACATTTTCTTTTGACCCTGATTCTTCTGTTTCCTTCTTCCACTTGCAGCACCCTTGTGATCACAGTGGACCCACCCAGATAAACAAGGATAATCTCCCTATTTTAAGGTCGGCTGCAGTACTAACAACTCTCTTTTTGCTATGCAACATAACATTTCTGCNCCCTGATTCTTCTGTTTCCCTCTTCCACTTGCAGCACCCTTGTGATCACAGTGGACCCACCCAGATAAACAAGGATAATCTCCCTATTTTAAGGTCGGCTGCAGTACTAACAACTCTCTTTTTGCTATGCAACATAACATTTCTGCAGGGTCACATCTTTGTGGAGGCATTATTTTGCTCATCCCAAGAAGTTTTAGAAAAGAGCACTTTTGCCTAAATTACAGATTAGGGCCTAAAAAGGAATTATATATGGCTCTGATCCTTCCTTTTCTGCTTCTATTCAACATAGAATTAGAGGTCCTAACTACAGTAATCAGACAAGAAATAAAAGGTATCCAAATTGGAAGGGAAAAGTCAAAATTGTTACCATTTGCCGGTGACATGATAAGCTATGTAGAGACCACTAACAACTCCACACAAAAACTATTAGAACTAATAAATGAACTCAGCAAAGTAGCAGGATATAAGATTAATACATATAAATGCTTGCATTTCTTTACAGTAACAATGAAATATTGGAAAAAGAGTAATATATATCAGAAAGAGAGAGTGAAAAAAATCCCATTAAAGAGCATCAGAAAAACACCTTAGGAATAAACTTAACCAGTGGGGTAAAAGACACATATGATGAAAACCATAAAACATTGATAAAGGAAATTGAAGATATTCAAAGAAATAGAAAGATATCCCATGCTCTTGTGTTGGAAGAATATTGTCAACCATACCACCAAAAGCAATCTATGGATTTAATGTGATCCCTATCAAAATACTCATGACATTTTCACAGAACTAGAACAAATAATCCTAAAGTTTATATAGAACCACAAAAGACCCAGAACTGCCAAAGCAACTCTGAGAAAAAAGAACAAAGGTAGAAACATAACTCTCCAGTCTTCACACTGTCCTACATATCTACAACTCAGCATGGGGCACAAAAATAGACATATAGATCAATGGTACAGAATAACATACCTACAGTCAATTAATCTTTGGTAAAGGAGACAAAAGTGTACAACAGAGAAAAGATAACATCTTCAAGAAGTAATGTTGGAAAAGTTGGACAGCTACACATGAATCATGAAATTAGAACACTCTCTCACACCATATACAAAAATAAACTCAAAATTGTTTAAAGACCTAACAGTGAGACATGAAACCAGCTTCCCTAGTGGTAAAGAATCCAACCCCTGCCAGTGTAAGAGACACAGTTTCTCTCTCTGGTCTGGGAGGATCCCACATGCCACAAAGAAACGAAACCAGTGCACCACAACTATTGAGCCTGTGCTCTAGGGCCCAGGACCTGCAACTACTGAGCCCATGTGCCAAAACTAATGAAGCCCACACAACCTAGAGCCCAGGGTCTGAAACAAAAGCAGTCACCACAATGAGAAGCCTGCACACCGTGACCAGAGAGCAGCCCATGCTCCCCGCAACCAGAGAAAAGCTAGCACAGCAACTAAGATGCAATAGCCAAAATAAACAAATTTAAAAATAGCCAAACTGGACTTCAACAAAAGAATTTTTAAAAAAGATATGAAGCCAACAAGAACTTAGGAAAGAGCGTAGGCAAAACCTTCTCTGACATAAATCATAGCAATATTTTCTTAGATCACTGCCACAAGGCAAAAGAAATAAAAGCAAAAATAAGCAAATGGGACCTAATTCAACTTCAAAGCTTTTGCATAACAAGGAAACCTTTAACAAAATAAAAGGACAATCTACAGAATGGGAGAAAATACTTGCAAATGATGTGACTAATAAGGGGTTAATATCCAAAATATACAAATAACTCACTCAATATGGAAAAAACAGCCCTGTCAAAAAATGGACAGAATTCTTGAATAGATACTTCTCCAAAGAGGATGGTCAACAGGCACATAAAAAATGCACAATGTCACTAATTATTAGAGAAATGCAAATCAAAATCAGAATGCAATATTACCTCACGCTGGTCAGAATGGTTATCATCAAAAAGTCTATAAATAGGAAATGCTGGAGAGGATATAGAGAAAAAGAATCCCTTGTACACTGTTGAAGGGAATGTAAATTGGTGCAGCAGCTATGAAAAAAAGTATGGAGTTTCCTTGAAAAACTAAAAATAGAGGTATCATATGATCCAGCAATCCCACTCCTGGATATATCTGCTTGAGATGAAAACTCAAATTAAAAAACATACATGCATCCCAGTGTTCATCAGTTCAGTTCAGTCACTCGGTTGTGTCTGACTCTTTGCGACCGAAGCACGCCAGGGTTTCCTGTCTATCACCAACTCCCGGAGCTCACTCAAACTCATGTCCATCGAGTTGGTGATGCCATTCAACTATCTCATTCTCTGTCATCCTCTTCTCCTCCTACCTTCAATTTTTCTCAGCATCAGGATCTTTTCAAATGAGTCAGTTCTTCCCATCAGGTGGCCAAAGTATTGGAGTTTCATCTTCAACATCAGGCCTTCCAATGAATATTCAGGACTGATTTCCTTTAGGATTGACTGGTTCCTTGCAGTCCAAAGTGAAGTGAAGTTGCTCAGTCGTGTCTGACTCTTTGCGACCCCATGGACTGTAGCCCACTAAGCTCCTCCATCTATGGAATTTTCTAGGCAAGAGTACTGGAGTGGGTTGCCATTTCCTTCTCCAGGGGATCTTCCCAACCCAGGGATCTAACCCAGGTTTTCTGCACTACAGGCAGATGGTAGAACCTGAGTGTAAAGCCTGTCTGAGCCACCAGGGAAAAGTCTTCTCTAACACCACCGTTCAAAAGCATCAATTCTTCTGCGCTTAGCTTTCTTTACAGTCCAACTCTCATATCCATACATGACTACTGGAAAAACCATGGCCTTGACTGGATGGACCTTTATTGTCAAAGTAATGTCTCTGCTTTTTCATATGCTGTCTGGGTTGGTCATAGCTTTTCTTCCAAGGGGCAAGAGTCTTTTAATTTTATGGCTCCAGTCACCATCTGAAGTGATTTTGGAGTCCAAAAAGATAAAGTCTGTCACTTTCCACTGTTTCTTCATCTATTTCCCATGAGGTGATGGGACCAGATGCCATGATCTTAGTTTTCTGAATATTTAGCTTTGAGCCAACTTTTTCACTCTCCTCTTTCACCAAGAGGCTTTTTAGTTCTTCTTTGCTTTTTGTCATAAGGGTGGTGTCACCTGCCTATCTGAGGTTATTGATTCTTGTGGCAATATTGATTCCAGCTTGTGCTTCATCCAGCCCAGCATTTCACATGATGTATTCTGCATATAAGTAAATAAGCAGGATGACAATATACAGGCTTGACATACTCCTTTCCCTATTTGGAACCAGTCTGTTGTTCCATGTCCAGTTTTAACTATTGCTTCTTGACTTGCATACAGATTTCTCAGGAGGCAGGTCATAGCAGCACTATTTACAATAGTCCAGACGTAGAAATAACTACCAAAGTGCCTGTCAATATATGATTGACTAAAGATATTTTAGGAAGATAACTCAGCCATAGAAAAGAATCAAAACTGCCATTTGCAGCAACAATTGGACCTAGAGTATGTTATACTAAGTAAAGTGGTTCAGACAAAGACAAATATATCACTCATAAGTGGAATCTAAAACATAATACAAAGGAATCTACATACAAAACAGAAACAGACTCATAGAAGACAAATTTATGGTTACCATATGGGAAAGTAAAGGAGGAAAGGGAAAATTAAGATTATAGAATTAATTGATACAAACTGCTATACATAAAATAGGTATAAATAACAAGGATTTATTCTCCATCATTGGGAACTAACTATATTCAATATCTTCTAATAACATATAGCGGCAAATAATCTGAGAAAGATAATTGAATCACTCTGCTGTGTACCTGAAACTAACACAATAATGTAAATCTAATATACTACAATAAAACTAAAAACCCTAGTCCTGGTTTTCACTATTGCAAAGCAATATATAGCATTACATAAAAATTTCCTCTATACCCATAAATGATATCTTGGAGATGATTTTCAAGTTACAGCTAAGCTAAGGATCTAAGGAGGAGAATCACTGTTTGATTTGAAAGGCATGAACAAACCATAATAGTCCACGGTGAATGCAATTTGCTCTTTTTCTTAGGGAACCTCATGTAAGATTTCCATATCCTAAATGTTTGTCAGAGAAAATTTTTGCAACTCAAGATTATCTGTTGTATTAATGTATACATTCCCCCCACCTCCACCCCAGAGATTCTGTGATTTAACATTTAAAAAATATTAACAGTTCACTCTTGCAGGCATTCAAAACACCTCAGATAAAGGCAGTGCTAGACTGTGGTTTCCTCTGGTATTTAAAGGACTTGCAAATACTTGTGACCTTCTTTAGCATAAACTTCCTTAGAACAAGCAGTTCTGTTCAACTAGTCATTTAAGATCTTCCCCATGCAAACTGTCTAGTTTTACTCAGTGGAAAAGTTTGCATCTCAAAGAAGCATGTCAGGCATTTTTGGTTCAACTAGTATGATTCTCAGAAACTCAAAGGCTGTGATAGTGTGATCCTCATTACATTCTTATTTACTTTACCATCCTAGACTTTGCAAAACTGTATAGGGAATGGATGAAAATGGTGGAAACCAAAAACAGCCATGTTTTATTGCCTATTGATGTTTTGCAAATATGCTGCTCTTATTAAATAAAATAATTCAATACAATATCTGGTATGAGATATATGGCTACTGATGTGTGAAAAATGTATTCTTCCAATACCAATCATGAATGAGGGTTGATGGTGGTGGTTTACTTGCTAAGTTGTGTCTGACTCTTGTGACCCCTTGTACTGTAGCCTGCCAGACTCCTCTGTTCATGGAAATGAGGATTATAAGTGTTTTATATTTATCTGGGGTGGGTAATGTTATAAACTGATGGTCGTGCTCCAGGAATAACTTAGCTCTTTTGCTCTATATTTGAAGAAACATTTATTTTCTGGACGTTTTGTCAAACAGCAAATTGGTGCATTATAAGATGATAATATGTTAATTTAACCTGATAAGTTCCATGGATACCTTTTAAAGTTCATGTGCTCCATTGGATGACAGAAAAACTCTACAAAATTGTGTTTTGGGAGTGTGTAATTATATCATTGTTTAGTTGCTAAGTCATTTTCCAGTCTTTTGTAGCACAATGGACTATAGGCCACCAGGCTCCTCTGTCCATGGGATTCTCTAGGCAAGAGTACTGGCATGGGTTGCCATGCCCTCCTCCAGGGGATTCTTCCAGCCCAGGGACAGAACCCATCTCTCCTGCACTGGCAGGTGGCATCTTCACAACTGAGCCATGCATGAAAGCCCATGTGTAATTATAACACATGCAAAATAATATTATTTTAAATTATTGGTATCTGCACAAGGAAGAGCCATAGCTGAGTTTGCTGGACAGAACAAAGTATCAGCTTGAAATCCCAGCTTTTTATTGAGTTAGGGACAAAATAGGAATTGGGTTTGACTGCCTTGAGAGGCTGAGAGTATTCTATACATAAGAAGGCAGGTCTAGTCTAGACTAGTCTAACCTAGTGGAGTCCATAAGCCGGACAAGGCACCTCCCTTCAGGAGTGTCGTGTAGTGCTGCCCAGTGATTGTGCTTAGTCACTCAGTTGTGTCCAACATTTGTGATCCCATGGACTGTAGCCCACCAGCCTCCTCTGTCCTTGGGATTTTTCAGGCAAGAAAACTGGAGTGGGTTGCCATTTCCCCCTCCAGAGGATCTTCTGGAGCCAGGGATCCAACCCACGTTTCCTGTGTTTCCTGCATTGTAGGCAGATTCTTACTTACTGAGCCATTGAGGAAGCTTCAAGAAGGAGGGTAAAAAAGGTCAGTGATAATCAGAAGAAGTACAGTAGAAGAAATAATTAGCCAATAACCAAATCCATGTTCTTTTCTTCCTAGATACACAGTCTCCCTTTTCAGTTCACTGCAGTATTACGACTGAGTTTAGGATTGAAAGTGATATGCTATTTCTTGCTCATAAGCCCCTCACAGTAGGAATCCCCCGTGAATTTTCTCCTTCCAGCTTGACCCAAATGAGAACACAATCACTGAAGAAAGTTATATGTTGGGACTTCCTTCTCAATCTAGTGGTTAAGACTTCACCTGCCACTGCAGGGGTGCAGGTTCAATCCCTGGCTGGAGAGCTACAATCCCACACACCTTGTGGCCAAAATGCCAAGGCTTAAAGCAGAAGCACTACTGAAACTTCTGTGTGGAAAATGCCTGAATGATAAGCTGGAGTCTAGAACTTTGAATCATCAGTTGGTATAGAATAGTCTAAAAATTAGGAACATGTGATTTATATTTATCATGAATGAGAAATTAACTTCTATTTTGTCCGTTTACTTAGATATTGAAAAATATCTGTAAGTTCAGTTAACATTCTGTAAAAAGAATACACGAATACAATGCAATAAAATTCCTTAACTGCAAACAATTAATTATTTCTCAGTACAGGGATGTGAATATGAGGCTTAAGAATTTCAGTTGTTGACTGAGACAGTCCTACAGACTTAGAGAGTGAACGTATGGTGACCAGAGGGTTAGGCGTCAGGGAGAGGGATAGATCAGGAGTCTGGGATTGATACGTACACACTACTATATTTAAAATGGGTAATGGAACTTCCCTGGTGTTCCAATGGTTGACAGTCTGCCTTGTAGTGTTGGGGGGACATAGGTTTGATCCCTGGTCAGGGAATAGGGATCCCACATGCTGAGGTGCAACCGAGCCCATGTGCTGCAAATGTAGAGTCTGTGTGCCACAGCTGCAGAGTCCCTGCCCCACAGCTACAGAGCCAGTAGTTACCGTGTATAGTTACACAACCACAGAGTCCATGGAATAGATACATGTGTATGTAGAACTGAATCACTTTTCTGTACACCCGAAACTAACACAACATTGTTAATCAATAATACTCCAATATAAAATAAAAAAACTAAAAAAAGAACTTCAGCTGTCATTTTATGTGCAATGAGAAATCATTAATAACATTTAAATAAGAGCAAGCATGTATTATGGTGTGGTAGTGAAACGGTATACATATTATAAAAATCAGTCCTGTGTCAGTGTGGAAAATAGATCAGATGACTGTGTTAAGAGATGCATATCATATAGTTAGGAGGTTATTTAATAAGTCAGGCAAGAGATGAATGTATTTTAAATTTTAGTACTGACTGTATAAAAAGAAATATTGGATTTAAGACATCATTGATAGATGAACTCTTGGTTTGTGACCCTATTTTCTGTGACAGGAAACACTGGAAGAATACCAGGTTTGAGGGCGGAATAAAGGAAGACCATAATTCCAGATTTGGACAAGTTAATTCTAAGGTACCTTTGGGAGTTTCAAGTGAGCAAGTCAGGTAGGTAGTTGGGTAGTGGGAGCATCAAAAAAAAAAAAAAAGAGGAAGGGAAGAGGAAGGGAAACAAGTTTATTTTCTCTTCTGTTCAGTGATATTTTTAAACATGTCCCCAAAGTGAACCTTGAGGACACAATGGATAGTTTTAATTGTTATAACTAGAAGTGTATAATGATTTGAGGATTAGCTTACAATGCCCAGTAGAACAACTTTGACTTCATCCTACCTACTGGGAATACTTTGGAAGCATTAAAGAAATTTCAAAACTTTTTAAGAATGGGTTTGCAAATAGGAGAAAGAAATGTTATATTCTTCCAGTTTTGCATTTCCAAGAAAAAGCAATGCATAAATAATTGTTTCATTTCTGTACCTTTTATGTTATTTTGAGAAAAGCAGCACAATTTCAGTTTCCCATATTTTATAGGAGCTGGGTGAGGATGCAGACATTTTCATATTTTTATTATTATAGTTTTGTAATTTGCCTGTATGGTAAGAAAATATCTACATAAGACATTAAAACCCTAGATAGGTCTTTTCCTTTTTCAAGTCAGCAAACAAAATCTGGGCAAGCAAGTAAATCTATGTCTAAACATGAATATTCCAGTTAGAATTTTTGCTGTGTAGATAACACATTTGTTGATATTTCTTAATAAGAAACTTTAACAGAAGAATGAAAAATAGAAAATATAATGATAATAAAAAAATCAGGGGTTATTTTATAAATATGAAGTTTTAAAATTTGAGAGATAAGCTATGAAGCCTAAAGTTAACTTGTTTGTAGTTTTCAGAATGGGAATTCTGGCTTCAGGTTTATTATATATAATAAAAATTCTTTAATTTCGTGGAATCATGAGTATGTATGCTAAAGTCACTAAAGGTAACTTTAAAAGACTCTGCTATGTAACTCTTGAAAAAAATTCACAAAATTTACTATTCTTGTCTAAATTATATTAATACATTACAGGAATTAAAAGTAAGGATAGCAATGATTTGGTTATTTGAGATTCTAAAAAGAGTTGGGCCAACTGATGCAGGGTAAGTATTTTTCAAGATTCTAAATTTCCAGTTAATATTTCTGATATATATATATATATATATATATATATGCTGCTTTTCTCATGGACTGTTATTCTGACTTTCACTCCCCTCTACTTCAATTATTACTATCTCTACTCTCACTCCAGAAAAACCAGTGCTATAAATTTAGTGTTTATTATTCATGTTTTCAATGAAAAAGAGAGATTTAAAAAATACATTGCTAGTTTTACAATGATGAGACCATAGATTTTATACTTCTTTGGATCTTGCTCTTCGGCGATGCTTATACATTGTGGAAATTCCAAAATTAAAATTAGGCAGAAGAGTTCTTTTTTCATGATTGAACTATATCCCATAATATGAGCGTACTCTGGTTTATTTACCCATTTCACTGTTGCCGCATCTTGTTTTTGCTGTTGTATCCAGCTCTTTGCTGTCCCATGGACTGCAGCGTACCAGCCTTCCTTGTCCTTCACTGTCTCCCAGAATTTGGTCAAACTCATGTCCATTGAGTTGGTGATGCCATCCAACCGTCTCATTGTCACCCCCTTCTCTTCTTGCTCTCAATGTTTCCCAGCATCAAGGTCTTCCTCAATGAGTCCTCTATTCTCATTAGGTGGCCAAAGTATTGGAGCTTCAGCTTCAGCATCAGTTCTTCCAATGGACATTAAGGAGTGATTTCCTTTGAAATATATCTCCTTGAAGTCCAAGGGGCTCTCAACAGTCTTCTCCAGCATCACTATTTGAAAACATCAATTCTTTGGTGTTCAGCCTTCTTTATGCCAACTCTCACATCTGTACATGACTACTGGAAAGACTATAGCTTTGACAAGATGGACCTTTGTTGGCATAGTGATATCTTCTCTTTTAATATACTATCTAGGTTTGTCATAGCTCTTCTTCCAAGGAGGAAGTGTCTTTTAATTTTGTGGCTGCAGTCACCATCTACAGTGATTTTGGATCCCATTAAAATAAAAGCTGTCACTGTTTTCACTTTTTCCCCATCTACTTGCCATGAAGTGATGGGACCAGATGCCACGATCTTACATTTTTGAATGCTGAGTCTTAAGCCAGGTTTTTGACTCTCATCTTTCACCCTCCTCAAGAGGCACTTTAGTTCCTCTTCACTTCCTGCCATTAGGGTGGTATCATCTGCCTATTTGAAGTTGTTGATATTGCTTTGGCAATCTTGATTCCACTTGTGAGTCATCCAGCCCAGCATTTCATATGATGTACTCTGCATATAAATTAAATAAGCAAGGTGACAATATATAACCTTGATGTACTCCTTTCCCAGTTTTGAGAACCCCATGAACAGCATGGTCTTTGCTACTCTGAACAATAATGCAGTAAATATTCTTTGTATATTTACCTTTGCATAGCAGTGCTTTTATTTCTAGGGTATATATATATATATATATATATATGTATATAAATGATAGATGAAAAGATATATGTATTTTAAAAATGTAAATGGGACTGCACAAAATTGCTTTTCAAGAAAAGGCTGTTGCAATTCATAGTTCCACAAGTAACACATGAAAGTAACACTTTTCTCACTTCAGTTAACATTGAGTATTTTTATTCGTTTTAATTTCTGCTATTCTGATATATAAGAAAGGAAGTATCCTTCCATTTTTGTGTTTTTGTTCTTGTTCACATGTGTGTATTTGTGACACAGAAATTTGGACATCTTTTCATTTTATTTTTGGTTATTTTGATTTCTTAATCTGTAAACTTGCTTATTCTTGTCATTTACTCATTCTTCTATTAGATTGCTTGCCTTTTAAATCTATTCTTAGGTTATTTTATATTATAGACATAAATCTATATCTTTCATATACATTGATGATAGATTTCCAAACTAATTATATACCCTTTGACTCTATTGGAAATTGTTTTGCTATGCATTCAAGCTATCTATTTTACTGGCTTCCTTCTTTTGGACAACAATTTCTCTATTCTCTATGTTACATCACTGTCTTCTCAATTACTTAAGACAATATCTATGGTATGGGGTAGGAGACTAACCTTATTTACTAATCCTTCCACACAGATAGCATAGAGTGTCAGCATAACCCATTAAATCAACTGTCCTTTTCCTACTGAACTGAAATATTTGTTTCATGCCACATTCCCATATATATTGGAACCCATTTCTGAGTTCTCTATTCTGTTTCACTGATCCTCTGGCTTCTTCTTATGCCACTATCTTAATGTTTTGATTATTATGTCTCTACATTATTGCTCAACATAATTAAGGTATTCTTGATTACTTCACATTAATATTTTTCTTGGGCAGAATGAGAAGTTATTTTCTTCCATATGAATTTCAATGAGTTCAAGCAATTCTAAAAACTGTAAGTTATCCATATTAGATTGAAAAGGATTTGCATTTAAATTTGGTAAATGCAAATTTACCTATCAACTTAAGTGAATCTAATTTTAAAACATTTTATTACAGATAATTTTGAGTATATATAAAAGTAGATAAGTGAAGATAAAAATTAAGAGCTACTAATTAAATGAGAAGCATGTCTTATATGTCAGTAACATAACAATCCACTGTTTTTATGGCTCTTTTGTGAATTTTCCCTCACTTATTCTTTCATTTTAGTGATTAACTGGTCAGATATGGCAAAGGAAAATGTGACTCTGGTGATGGAGTTTGTTCTCACAGGACTCACAGATCTCCCAGAGCTGCAGGTCCCCCTGTTCCTGGTGTTCCTGGTCATCTACCTCACCACCATGGTGGGCAACCTTGGGCTGATTTTTCTCATCTGGAAGGACCCCCATCTTCACACTCCCATGTACTCATTCCTGGGTAGTTTAGCCTTTGCAGATGCTTGTTGTTCATCTTCTGTGACTCCAAAAATGATTATAAATTTTTTGTCAAAGAATCACGTAATAGCTCTCTTTGACTGTCTGACCCAATTTTATTTTTTTGGGTCTACTGCCACCACAGAATGTTTCCTCCTGGTGGTCATGGCCTATGACCGCTATGCAGCCATATGCAACCCTTTGCTTTATTCAGTAGTCATGTCCAACAGACTCTGTATTCAGTTTATAGGTGTTTCATATTTCACTGGTCTTCTACATTCAGCCATTCATGTGGGTTTGTTATTCAGATTAACTTTCTGTAGGACCAATGTAATACATTATTTCTACTGTGAAATTTTACAACTGTTCAAAATTTCGTGCACTGATTCTACACTTAATACATTTCTGGTGTTTATCTTTTCAGCTTTTATACAAGTCTTCACTTTTGTGACCATCACGGTCTCTTACACCTTTATCCTATTTATCATTATGAAAAAAAGGTCTGAAAAGGGCAGGAGCAAAGCCTTCTCCACATGCAGTGCCCATCTGCTCTCTGTTTCCTTGTTCTATGGCACTCTCTTCTTCATGTATGTGTGTCCTGGGTCTGGCCCTTCTGCAGATCACAACAAAATATATTCTTTATTTTATACAATAATAATTCCTCTACTAAATCCTTTTATTTACAGCCTGAGAAACAAAGAGGTTATAAGTGCTTTGAGAAGAATAATGAAGAAATGAATAGTTACTAGACAATTTGTAAACTGTTTCTTTTTTACTGTCTTCTAAAGAGGCCCCAATTCCTAAAGATTTGCCATGCTCTGCCATTTCATCAGAGAACTAGAGGTCAGCATGGTCTGTGAACTTCCTACTATTTTTTACTTGGATATGGGACAAGTGAAAGTTTGGTAACTTACCTATAACTAGCTCATTTAGAAACACTGTGTGCCATCTTTATGTAGACACTAAGCTTTCGCAAATTAGCCATTTTACTGAGACTTAAAAAATTTCAGATAGTAATTGACAGTTTCCTAGAAACAGCTCTGAGATTGGCAGATAAGGTTAGGCACTTAGTTCCTTACCCCAGTTCACTGCTCTGGCCCTGCCAGTAATAAAGTGTCACTGTTCTCTTCCATGCACAATAACTACAGTAGATGGATAAAAGTCTGCTTCTTGACAGAATATATTCCTGAGGAGAAATGCATTGTTTAGTGATAAAAGTTAGGAAAAATAAAAGGTTCTAAAAATCTGGTGGCTCTTAGGAAGAAAAAGGGAAGCAGGCATGAATTAAAGAATGGAGGATCAAAATTAACCACAGCTCCTACTTGCAACTCTACATACTATTTTTATCAGGAATATTGCCTGTAGCATAATATAGAATGATATTCAATAACTTATAAGTTTAGGAATATTTGAGTGTAATAAAAAGCAATCTCAGAGATCAGCCTTGGTTGCATTACTATTCCTATAAGTTTTTAGTAGAAGCTAAGTAGGAGGAAGGCAAGGAACCTAGATTAGAGATAAGAACCTGGTTTAGTATGTAAAGATACGGGTGAAAACTTGTGTCAGTGAATTCTCTACCACTAATGTACTTCAGTTTAGGATGTGTTCATATACGTATTCAAGCATATATAGGGGGTCTTGGAATGGATTCCTCACAGACGGGGGGGTGGTGGAATATATATATTCCAGTTTATTTCAGAAGTATTAAATAGACATAAATAATTCAAATCCTCTGTTAGCAAAACAATGTTCCTTGGACAATCTGCTTTTTGTTAGCACATACATTTAGGAAAAATGGTTACACAAAATGAGAATGAAGTTTAAGTTAAGAATAAATATGCTTGTTGTTCTAGTATTTTAAAAACATTTTAGATCTCAACAGTTCCAATAAATATACTAAAAATATTATCTAAAATTATAGGTACGTGGTAAATTTCTATCATTTAAATTTATCATATAAATATTATTAGAAAAAGTGAACTTGTTTGTATAGTCTCAAGATTATTTCAAATTAGCCCCTAATAATAAAACTTATTTTAAAAATATCCCACATGATTAAAAAACTTCAAAAGCTATCCATTCTTGTAGATGACTTTTAGCAATTTCAGTCTTTGAAACTCATTTTATAAACTAAATTGGTTTCTTGACATTTTAAGTTCTTTCTGAATAAAATATTTTTTCTGTAATTTACTATTGGTGTTTTTAAAGTAAATCTTAAATACTTTTCATTATTTATGTACAGGTAAATACATTTATCTCTTAATGTACATGGTACAGCATGTTTTATTTGAGGTAGTTGCAAAAACAACTACAGTAGTCACCCCTCATCTGTGGGGAATCCAGCCCAAGATCCCCTGTGGATGCCTGAAACTGCTATTAGTTTTGAACTCTGTTTCCTTTTTTCTACCACAACTTTAATGTCTTTCCAGTCTTAACTAAGTCCTGATCATACACTGTGGCTGTAACTTTTGCAGTTTGAGGTGCAACAGCAAAATCATCAAGAGTTCCTTTTTCTTTCTTTACACTTTCATGAATGTTCTTATCATAAATTTTAACAACCTCAGCGTATGATTTTTTCCTATTAAATTGAGAACTTTCACATTTTCACTTAAAGGAAGCACTTTATGGCTTTTCATTGTCAAATTGACAATGTCAATGTCACTTCTCTTGTGTTTGAGGGCCAACATTAAATCAAATGAGGGTTACTTGAACATAAGCACTGTAACAGCCACTATGATAATCCAGACAGCTATTAAGTGACTAGGGATGGGAAGTATATACGTATACAGCATGTATGATAGTGTCTGTGCTAGGCAAAGGGATGGTTCACATCCCAGAAGGATGGAGTAGGATGGTGTGAAATTTCATCATGCTATTTAGACTGTGTACAATTTAAAACTTCTGAATTATTTATTTCTGCAACCATTTAATATTTTGAGACCATCATTGTCTTTGGGTAATGGAAACTGTGGAAAGCAAAACTATGATAAGGGGGAACTACCGTATATGTTATGATATCCTTTAATATTTTCACAATTGCACAAGTAATACATGGTTTTATCAGGATTGTTTTCAACAAAATCCACACATTACCTTGGAAATAAAGGTTAAGTTAAACTTCAGCATTTTCCTCCAGTTTGATGGCCCCCCGAGGGACTGACATTTATACAGCCTTGTCATGTCAACTCAAGAGACACATCAACTTGGGATAAATTAAATTCTAGGCAGGGTTGGTACGAATTGATTGCTGATCTGAAATGTTCCTAAATATACTGTATGTCAAGTATCTTAAAATTGTTTATTGTACAGTCTGTGTTTTGTAGAATGCAGATGCACTAAAAAGTGGATGTGAGGGTTTCCCTGGGTGGCTCATTGGTAAGTAATCCACTGGACTATGCAGGAGACACGGGTTTGATTCCTGGTCCAGGAAGATCCCACATGCCAACTAAGCCCATGTCCACTACTATTGAGCCTGTGCTCTAGAGCCCAGGAAACACAAGTACTGAGCCGATGTGCCATGACTACTGAAGCTCAGGTGCCCTAGGGCCCCTGCCCTGCAGCAAGAGAAGCCACCACAATGAGAAGCCTGCACACTGCAAAAGAGAGTAGCCTCCACTCTCTGCAACTAGGGAAAAGCCACACAGCAACAATTTGCATTCAGAGAATGACTTTGGAAGCTGTATCTAGGTATCTAAGACCTCTGTCATGTTGCTGTTATGTGTGCTGATACTTCACTTGTTTGGTATTTTTTGCTTAAATTTAGGTGAACTTGGGTAATAATTTGAGTAAACAAACAATGGGTAAGCCTATTTCATCTTAAGAATTTGGTTATCATTCTACATTTGAAATCTACAGTGGTCTTCTTAAATGACCCTTGTGCAGAAGGATGGGTCAGGAGGGTCTTTTGAGGTTTTGGTGCTAAGGTAACTGAAAACTTATCTTTTGTTTGAGACAGTGGAAGTTTTTTGAGGCAAGTTATGGGAGATATGGGAGAAGGGCATGGCAACTCACTCCAGTATTCCTGCCTGGAGAATCCCATTGGACAGAGGAGCCTAGCGGGCTATAGTCCATCGCCCAGACTTGGACATGACTGAAGCAACTTAGTATACATGCATACATGGGAGACACATCTTATCAATGGAATTTAGGTGATATAGCTTCAAATTTCTGTGATTTAGCAGAATGTATTAATAAAGGCAAAAAAGGGAAAATATCTAGAAACATGGCTTGTTTACTTTTTAAAAGCATTGACAAAATGGAAATTATATCAGAACACAAAGAAGCAGACTGAATGAGGTACTTCCCTGGTGGTCCAGTGGCTAAGACTTTGAGCTCCCAATGCAGGGGGCCTGGGTTCATCTCTGATTAGTTAACTAGATCCGACATGCCACAACTAAGGGTTCACATGCTGCAACTGAAAGATCCTGCAGGCTGCAATTAAGACCCAGCACAGTCAAATAAGTAACTAACTAAATATTAAAAAAGAAATAGAGTGATGCAACAAACATGTGAAATAAAGTATGTAGAACAGAAGATGGTGATATCAGCAAGAGAAATGAATTAGTGAGGGTGCAACATAAAATTTGGTGGTGAACTATTACCGGCTGGGAGGTAGAAAACTGGTAGTTAGAGCAACCGTATTTGCCTTGCCAAAATAGTCTCAACAAATTTGTTCTATTTACTTCTATTTGGGGTTTGTCAAGGGGTATTCCTTTGGAGTAACAAGGGATACTCCTTTTGTTAAGGAAGAAGAATAAACATATGGTTGCGATCTGCTTTCAAAGTTTCAACAGGAAAACCCAAACATGTTGTGACTGGTCTAAGTTAAATGGCTTTGGGGTAGTGAACAGAGTTTTCTGGGATTACCAGAAATGAAACATAATACATAGTGATATGAGTTAGAGACAAAGAGGGCAACACTAAAAAAATAATACTTTGAAGATAACGTGATGTGGTGTTAGTAAGTTCAGTTCAGTTCAGTTCAGTTCAGTCATTCAGTCATGTCCAACTCTTTGTGACCCCATGAACCACAGCACACCAGGCCTCCCTGTCCATCACTAACTCCCAGAGTCCACCCAAACCCATGTCCATTGAGTCGGTGATGCCATCCAACCATCTCATCCTCTGTCATCCCCTTCTCTTCCTGCCCCCAATCTTTCCCAGCATCAGGGTCTTTTCAAATGAGTCAGCTATTTGCATCAGGTGGCCAAAGTATTGGAGTTTCAGCTTCAACACAATTAGTAAGTACTAATATTATATTATTTTACAAATTGGAATATAAGAAAGTAAGGACAGCCCGTAGAAATGTCACCTCTATCTGAATGTTTTACTGGATTTGATATGTTGTGAGAATGGAGGGCTTTGCCGTTGCTTGCTAGTATCTACCAGATATTAGTCTAGTTAGCTTCCACTCATTTTTACTTTGACATACAAATGAGAATGAGAAGATTTAGAATTGTGTGAACTGATTTTACTGATCACCTGCTGTGTGCTAGGTATGGTGAAAACAGTTTAAGAAGTAGAGTGAACTAATGGTGGCTAGTATACTAATATAGATTTGGCTAAGGAATTACATTTTTATTCTAATTTCAGAAGAAAGTTCAAAAAATTTCATTTGATGAAGGCTCCAATACATGTTTGAATAGTTAATCGCTCCTGTGTAGCCATATATCTTCATTAGATTAAGAGACTTGATCCCTATAAAGAGGACATGGGCTTATTATTGATACACTGAAAATACTATGATACTTTTCTTTTAGAGAAGGAAGACACCTAGGAATTAGGAACTGTGGTGACATATATGACTAATACAAAATGGCTAATTCATTCAGCTAAAATGTAGTGCCTTTCCTGATACAAAAAAGTTGGGAAAATAACTTGGACTGGACCCCAGCAGACACTCTGCAAATAGTATGAAATGAATTACTATCTTTGTAGACTCTCTAGAGAAGAAGAGGGCTATTTGCACATTAATTAGTGTATTTACTGCACTTGAACATTTTATTAAACCTTATACTATTACCCAAAAGAAATCTGAAATTTAATGGGGTTAAGAAAAATAACTCCAGAGACTTATAAACTGAACTCAGTCTCTTTGGAACTCTATCATTCTAAGTCACAAATGACTTCAAATATGTCTGCTGTACAGTTGCAGAAAGATTGCAGTCTTCGGCAAACATTAACACTATCACACAATGGCATTTATTGAGGATTTTAGGCTTGTAAATTACTTGGTGTGCAGCAAAGAAGAACTCTTTGGAAAGCCAAATGCAGGTCTGTTATTAAGCTCTGGTAGAAATAATTTCCTTCAGGGAAAAAGTAGATAATTTTAAACCTTGAGATAACCGGTGCATGTAAAGAATGCCAGAGAAATGTTCCAGAGAAATAGATAACACAGCAGAAGTCACTGACTAAATGAAAAGAGTATATACAGTAATATCCACTGGTGGTGGCTCTGGAGGAAGTATCTCCTATTTTTGTATTCATGACCAAACTTTAACTCTGTCACTGAGACAGAATATAGGACACCCCAAGGAGCTACCATCTCCTAGCTCCTAGTGAGCTAGGAGAATAGTCTGAACCTTTTGATTCTTCCTCTGATAGAGCAAAGCAAACTACCTGATTCATTAACAGAAGGTCCAGAACTGAGACAAGATGCCTTTTGGAAATCTGTAGCCATTTACCTTGCAGATAAAGTCTTAACTGAAGGAGGCAAGAGTAAATATACACAATGGCAGGAAAAGGATAGTATACAGGATCCTCACCAGGCTTATTGGGTGGCTTGAAATGAGTTTTGACAGTAATAATTATGTGTTGTACTTTGGGTTTCGTTTACCCTGTGGCTGAGGTCATAGAGCAGTAAATCAATGGTCATATATCCCCTTGGACAGTAAGGAAATCAAAAGAGTCAATCTTAAGGGACATCAAGCCTTAATACTTGTTGGAAGGACTGATGCTGAAACTGAAGCTCCAGTTTTTTGGTCATCTGATGAGAATAGCCAGCTCATTGGAAAAGTCCCTGATGCTGGGAAAGATTGAGGGCAGAAGGAGAAGAAGGCATCAGAGGATGAAATGGCTGGATGGCATCATTGATGCAATGGAAATGAGCTTGGGCAAACTTCAGGAGATGGTGAGGGACAGGGAGACCTAGTGTGCTGTAATCCATTGGGTTGCAAACAGCTGAATACCACCAGGTGACTGAACAACAGCGACAACAACATATATCAAAACTCTGATCACAACCTGAAGCTAATGTTAACAACTTTGGCCAAGAAGCTTAACACCACATGGACTTACATTACTTTTCATCCCGAAAGCAGTGGTTTAATTAAGAACTGGAACAGACTATTTAAACACCTGATATTAAAAATAAACAGTAATAATGGTATAGAGGATTAGCTGGCTTGACTGTATAAATATTTCTATCTGAATAAGAAGTTTAGTAAAGTGGGGATACCTCTGCCACAATTTTCAGATACAGAGATGGTAGTGAGGGAGTGGAGATTTCTGTACTTAAAAAAAAAGTAACTTGAGGCCTACCTTCTTTTTAATTGAGATATAACTTTATGGGATCTCAAAGAGTTGGGTATGACTGAGTGACTACCACCACTACACCACCACCACCAACTTACATATAGGCTTCCCTGGTGGCTAAGTGGTAAAGAACCCGCCTGCAATGCAGGAGATGCAGGAGATGTGGGCTTGATCCCTGGGTTGGGAAGATCCCCTGAAGGAGGGCATGGCAACCAACTTCAGTATTCTTGTCTGGAGAAACCCATGGCCAGAGGAGCCTGGCGGGCTGTAGTCCA
>SJYG01001635.1:20520-41053 GCA_006410535.1 Litocranius walleri | reverse complement strand
TCTCTTATACACATCTAGATGTGTAGAAGAGACAGCCTCACCCCCACCCCCTGACCCCTCTGGTCCTGGTCCCATCCTACCTGGGGCAGCCACCCTCACTGCTGTTTGCAGGCTGACAGCCGGCGGATCTTGCTGCTGGCCGAGCAGGCCTTGCGGGCAGGGTTGGAGGCGGCACTGGCCCGGCGCTCTGCCCTCGACCTGGTATTCAGCTGGGTGGTGTCGGTGCCATTCACGCACACAGCCTTGGGAAGGACCCGGTTCTGTGTGCTTCGCCCAGCCTCCTCCTCCAGAACCTGACCTTCAAGGGGAGAGGGCCAGAGTGTGCTGACTGGGGATCCCAAAGCACACACACTCTGCATCATTCCTGCCCAGACCCAGGGGCCTCACCAACTGTCCCATCTGACCTGTCACAGGGCCTCATCCAGGGAAAGGGAGGGTGGGCCTTCGAACCAACCGACCAGAGTCAGACCCACCCCACGCTCACCTGCCCATTCAGCTGTGAGCAGGGCTCTGCACTCAGGTGAGTGGCAACATGGTGGAGGACTAGAGGCCTGGGACCCGAGCCTCAGCTCTCTCACCTGGGTGAAGGCCAGAGCCCACTGGGCCCTGTGGAACACAAGGGGCTGTACTCAGGCCAGGCATCCAGACTCGGTATCTTTCTCGAAACAGCCCACCCTGGCTCTCCATGCCAGGCACGAAAGAAGACAGCAGGTTCGGGTGCCTTTCATACCCCATGGCTTCCTGCACGGCCTGCCAGCCCTCACTGGGTCCTGGGGCCCTGCTGCATGCCTGCTGAGTGGTTGGGGAGGGAGGGGTGCAGGAGCCCATGCTGACCACAGCACACCCTCCTCCCGTGGATACCAGGAAACCAACACAGCTGCCTCAAGCCTGTCTGGTCCTCACACAAGAATGAATTTCCACCAGCCGCATCTGGGGCCTGACTCGGCCTCTGGACCTTGCCGGTAGCCTCCTAGCATGTGTACAGGCAGCAACTCAGGTGAGAACTCAAGAGCATGGCAGGGTGGGCGGGTGTCAGGAGCCTGCTCTAATGGGGAGGGGGCTGAAAGGGCACCAAGTACCATAGCGCTCCTCAGACCACCAGGGTTCAGCTTCCAGCACAGCAACCAGAGCTGGGGAGTGGCCAGCAGGCAAGGAATCTGCTCCACTTGCCCTCAAGGCACCAAGGGCACTGTCCCAAGCAAAACCCCTCAAGGTAGGTGGCAGGATGAGGGACAAACCAGGGAAACCCTGGTGAGCAGATCATAACATGGGACTGGAGCAGAAGCAGCCCCAACACAGCCTGCCGTTGGCCTAGGGCAGTTTGGCAAGGGGCAGCTGCCTGATCCCTATGCAGGCTTGTCCCCCATCTGCAGTAGGGACATTTCTGGGCTAGGTGGTCTAGCTTGGACCCAGAGAGCTGCTCTTGGACAAACATTCCGTACCCAGGAAAAGTAGCCCAGGCCTCTGGCATAGGCCTGAAGGGACAGCGTATAGTCAGTGCCCAGCGGGGCCTGGGGGGCCCAGCAGGGTCCACACTCAGCTAGCCAGACACCTGTCCCAGAGCCCCAGTGCCTCCCAAAGGAGAACACCTTGATCCTATCCTGCCAGGGACAGTGGTCCAGGAGTTCTGACTTTGGACTGGGCTGTGGTCTAGGTTCCCAGGGCAGGGTCTCTAACTTGACCCCAAGACCCCAGTGGGAAATGGCTACAGCCAGCCACCATGGGCACCAGAGGCCTGACATGTCCTGGGAGTTTGGGTCCGTGCCCACAGCCCACCCTGCACACAGGCTCTTTCTACAGAAAACACCCAAGCCCTGGCTGACGAGCCAGAAGGAGGTAAGCAGGACCTCACACACGATGCAGGCAGACCTTTATGCAGAGCCAGTGGAACCAGCCCCGGGGCAGCACACAACCGCGGATGTGGTGGTGGGGCAGTGGCCCAGCCTCCCTCAGACCCTAGGCAGGGTCAGCGAGAGCCCATGGTGCACAGGGCGCGGGCAGGGCGGTGCTACACTAGGGCCTGGGCTCTGCCTGGAGCTCTTCCAAGGCCCTGGCCTCAGCTTCCTCTCCAGAAAGTTCTGAGCACGGGCTCTCCCTTGGGCCTCTCTCTCTAAGCCCTGCCTCAGACGCCTCCTCGCCACCTGGGGAAGAAGGCCAGGCATCAGCAGGGTACTAGTGCCAAGAGGGCCACCGGACCCTCGAGCAGAGCCCCCGGCCCTCCCCTCGATCGGGGCTCACCGGGCACTGTGAAGTCCTGAGTGTAGATGACGTCATCCTCAATGTCGAAGAGCTCGTCGTCCACGTCGTCGGCACAGCCATGCAGGTCCTCCAGGTAGGGCATCACTGTCATGCCCCGCCACCGGTCCTTGCAGTCTGCACTGGGTGGGATTGGCACCGGCTGCTCGGCTGGTGGGTGCTTCTTCCGGAACCAGCTGTGGGAGCGCGGCATGAGGGTGTCCAGGCTGGCTTCCCACATGGGCCCACCCTCAATTCCCACTAAGAACTACGTAGCGTGCAGAGATGGAGAAGGGTGGGGCCAACAGGAGAGACTGAGCTGGCAAGATCCCTGCACCCCACCCTCCCCCTCCAGCACCCAGCCGGGCCAAGGACTCACCTGTGCTGCCGGATCTGCTGTATGGAGAACCGCTTGGCCGGCTCATACTCCAGCATCCCTGCCAGGAGACCAGCCGGGGGCGGGGTCAGCGCGGGCAGAGGCCCCGCCCCTGCCTGGGAGAGGTGGGGGCGGAGGGCGTGGCGTGTGTGAGCGGAGCCCCGCCCCCGCTGCAAAGCGAGGTCAGGAAGGAGACCGGAGCAGGCTGGAACACAGGACAAGAGCCCACCCCAGGGATCCTGAACCTGTCCACACGTCCCAGGAAGACAAAGCACAGGGGTGGACCCTGCAGTGCCCGCCCGGCTCTGGCCAGCAAAGCCGGTGATCGGCAATTCCTGCCAGAACCCCAAATCCCCAAAGCAGCAGCAGGAGAACCAGGGGCCTCCAGCGGGACACACCTTAGAACCTGTGTGAAGGCCTTTGGCCGGGACCCGAACATGCAGAAGGGGCAAGGCAGCCCTGTAGGTCTTGCTGGGCTTTGTTCTCAGAAAAGTGCAACTTTGGGATGCGGGCACTCAGAGCTAAGCCTGAGTGGTACAGAGGAGGAAACGTCATGGTCACAGCCCTGTTGTGGGAGACTGAGGGCAGGGCTGGGGCGGTGTTCCAGATACCTGTGGGCAGGAGGCTCGCCGCCCAGCTATGCAAGACCTCTAGACAGGCCCAGGCAGAGAGGACAGGCCACTGCCTGGACCTGGGGGACAGGGACACCAATGCCCTCTGCCATCTCATCAACCAGACTTAGGGCTGCTTCTCACTTATTTGGTTGTGCTGGGTCTTAGGTGAGGCATGAGATCTAGTTCCCTGACCAGAGATCGAGCCAGGGCCCCCTGCATTGGCAACTTGCAGTTGCAACCATAGGACCAGCAGGGAAGTCCCCCTAACTTGGGACTGTTTCAAGTGTTTATGACAGTGAAGGCAATAACAGGTCATCATCTGTGTCACTGGAGCAAAGAAAGCTTAAAACTGAGAGAACTCCAACCCATCAGTCCCTGCTGATGGAAGGAGGGTCTGAAACATCAGTCCTTGCTAGAGCTGGGGGTTTGTGTGTGGGGGCGGTTGGGCCATGAGCCTTCAAGGAACACTTGGGCAGGGAGGGTAAGGTCTGAGTCGGTGGGGCTGCCACCTCCCACATTCCAATAAGACCCTGGGAGGGCGGGGACCCCAGTGCCTGGCTGCCAGGGTGGCCCTGATGCGGGGGGCAGGACTGGGTTGCACCACTGCAGAGCAATTGAACTGCAGCTGCTCAGCTTCACTTCACCTTTACTAACAACCAGAGAACTGGCGTGACTCCGTCATCAGGAGGCTCCGGAGCCACGCAGGACTGTGAAGCTGCTTGTTCATCTGTAGGCCACATACAGGCTAAAGCACGGATTAGGTGTCTGGCACAAGCCGGGCATCAGGTCAGTTACACAGGCCCAGGGTCTGTGGGCAGAGGACCTAGGATGGTACCAGTAACACAGGCGATATCCTGGATGTGCTGTATCATCAGAACTAACTTCACCAGGGAGCTCCCTGCCAGTTCAGGAGTGAAGACTCTGCGCTTTCACTGCTGTGGACCTGGGTACAATCCCTGGTCAGGGAGTAGGATCCCATAAACCACATGTGGTGTACAAAAACATAAAACACTAACTTCAGCCAAACCCCAGGATGCTGCTGTGGCTTTATGGGGGCCACTTTGGGTCAGGCCCCTGTGTGCAGGGACAGTGCCACCTGCTGAGCAGCCTGGGAACTGCAGCAGAAAGAGGTCCTGCAGGAGACCGCCCAACCTCACTGTTACTTCCCATAGGGATGGGTAATCAGGACAGGGTGGAACCAAGACCCAGGGCAGGTGGCAGAGCCTAAAGGAGCCAGCGACCCCTCCCATGCTCCACTGAGGCTGCTCTCCAAGCCTGGCTAGGCTGTGCCCACCTCCCATATGGGAGGGTAGGGCAGGCAGCTGTGGCTCAGAGATGGCTCAGCTCTCAAGAGACCAGTAGTCTATGGAAGACCCTTGGGAGCCCCCACACCTGCAGCCTGGCCTTCACCCTGAGGACCTCACCTCTGAGCAGGTCTGAGAGTGGGGGCCCACAGTCCCCCGGGATGGTGTAGTCCCCCTTCCCGATGTTCTCAAACAGCTTGTAGATGTTGTCGCCCTCGAACGGGTACAGGCCTGTTGTGATGTTGTAGCTGTGGCCCGGGAGGACAGACCAGTCAGAGCCTGCCCTGTGGCCCTGGAGCCTCTGCCACACTCCCCCACCCCCACTGCACATACACACACCCCCACCCCCTGCAGGGATCGGATGTGAGGATAATGTTGCTGCTGGCTCACTGTGAAGACACGGAAAGCCACTGGACTGTGTGCTCTAACAGGATGGGTCAGGGGACATCTGTCAGTGAGCTCTCAGTGGAATAAAACGGATGCCTCTTCACCCAGACCATTGGCTGCTCCATGGGGCTGCAGCGCCAATTCGCCTTGGGCAGGAGAACACAGGGACCCTCACTGCTGCTGAGATTATGGAGGAATAGACGCCTACAAGGCAGTCTGGGTGGGAGCCAAGCATCACTGGCGACTCGTGGTATCTTTAAGAACTCAGCCCCAGGAGTCAGGACAGAAAGCCTTGCCCGAACAGTGATGGGTGACTCGCGCAAGGGAACACCAGCACAAGGCCGAGGTGCACACGAGAACAGCTGGTCCCAGTGCATGTGCCCCTCCCCACAGGAGTTCCTGACCCTGGCTCCATGGCCTCCCCAGACATAGGGGACCTGCCAGGAGGGGCAGGTCATGAAGGCCTGGAGTCTGAACCGAGTGCCTGGAGCTAGGGTGGGTGAGGTAGAGACCCTGGGCTAAAGGGACCAGGCCCAGGGCACTCACAGCGTGACTCCTGCTGACCAGATGTCCACCTTGAAGCCAGAGAAGGTGTCCAGGCCATTGGCAATCTCAGGTGGCTGGAATGCTGGAGAGCCCTGGCTGGTCCGGCACGTGTCATCCTCGGCAAACGGGTGCAGT
This sequence comes from Litocranius walleri, assembly GCA_006410535.1. Classification (NCBI taxonomy): domain Eukaryota; kingdom Metazoa; phylum Chordata; class Mammalia; order Artiodactyla; family Bovidae; genus Litocranius; species Litocranius walleri. Next base: position 35,456 of record SJYG01001635.1, on the reverse strand, counting down.
GCCTGTGGCAGCGCCAGGTAGCCCTTAGGAAGTGGCCCCAGGGGCTGGACCCCATGGCCCGTCCACTCCGGGGCCCCCGACGCACCTCAGCCACACCCAGGTCAGAGATCTTGAGCGTGCCACCAGTGGTGAGCAGCAGGTTGCCAGGCTTGATGTCCTTGTGCACGATGCCCTGGCTGTGCAGGTACTCTAGGCCGTCCACCAGCTGGCAGAAGTACCTGTGGGCACAGCTCTGTGACCACCACCCAGGGCCAGCCACCTGGGCTGTGCCGTCACCCCAGTCTCTGGCCTGGAAAGAGCCATGCTGCTCACCACCCCTGCCCCCTGTCCCTTCCTACCACAGGCCAGCTGGTCCTACAAGCAACTGAGGGCTGACTCTCCAGGAGAACTTGGCCTTGGGGAAGTGAGGCCCAGTCAGGGGCTCCCCCAGCACCAGGAGGCCCCACAGCCTCAGGCAATGGGCATGCAGGGCAGTGTGCGTGCATAGAGGAGCCAGTGGGCTGCTGCAGGGCACGCACAGCAGCCAGGCTACACAGTCGTGAACTGGGCGCCAAAGCCCTGAGTTTTAAAACACACTTGAACTTCCATCTCACTCATGCTCAGAATAAGCTCTCTGAACATAGGACCAGGTCCTTTAAGGCCCTGGCCCTGAGTGACCTGCAGGGGCAGGGGCACCAGTGGGGCTCGAGCTCACTCACCCATGGGCCTGGCACACAGGGAAGCGCTTCTCGGGCACGCTGTCCAGCATCTCCTGCATGCCACACACGCAGTACTCCATGACCATGTACGTGGGCTGTGCTAAGGAAAATATGCAGCGAGCACCCTGCTCTGGACAGGGCAGACCCTGGGACACAGACAAATGCTGGGGGTGGGGCTGCACCAGGGCAGTGAGTGGGAGCACCCGGGAGGGATCATGGACACTGCAGTGGATCCCCACCCTTCCACGGATCCTCCAGGGCCTTCCTGTGGAGCTCTGTGCCTCCACTGGGCTCAGCCCACACAGCCCAGTGTGAAGGTCCCTGGTTGTTTCATCCCAAGGAGGAGCTTAAGCCTTGCCTCCCAGGGGAGCAAGGGATAGAGGATCATGGGGGCCCTAGGGAAGAGAAGGCTGGAGTCATGGGGAGGAGGGGGAGAGAGTGAGGAAGGGTGGGAGCCAGGGTCAAGTCGAGGGCCCCCAGCCACACCTCTTTGGTGAGAAGAGCCCAGTTATTCTGGATCCAGAGGGTCCTGGACAGACCTCTCAGCAGGACCCCAGGCCCCTAGACCTGGCCTCTGGGAGTCACAGCCCAAGAAAAGAGGGGAAGGCCAAGGAGACTGCCAATATGCCCACCTCCCCACCCCCTGCAGGATATATCTTCTGCTTCTCCTCGTTGTACAGCACATCCACTAGCTGGATGACGTTCCTGTGCCGCAGCCTCCTCAGCAGCTGGATCTCCCTGAAGAGAGGACGGGTAGTCAGCTGAGTCCCAGCAGCCTGGCCGGACCCACCATGTGGAAGGCACCGCACTGAGGGTGCCAGGTCTGCCAGAGCCCAGCAGAGCTTCAACACGGCAACAAGACCAGGGACGTCCAACACTTGGACTGAAGATGCACAGAGACCACAGCAAGGGCACACAGGGGCAGCACAAGGGGTGTGGGAGCTGGGACTCCAGAGACAGCCCTCTCCACCCCTACCCCGTTGCCAGCGCAGCTCCTGAGGATTCTCTGCAGGAGCTGGTAGTAGGGAAGGGGGAAAAGTCAGAGGTCTGTGAGGAAGCTTCGCAGAATACTCAACAGAGTCACCAGCTGACCCAGCACCTCCACTCAGGGTATGTGCCTTGGAGGACTGAGAACACGCTGCCCGTGTTCCATCCATGGAAGCCCAAGGGTGGACACATTGCCAGTGTCATCCCTCAGCCCTGAAAAGGAGAGAAGCCCTGACACTTGCTACCACGTAGGCCCTGAGAACACAATGCTTGGTGAGAGAAGCAGACACAGGACACGCAGGCTGTGATCCCACTGATGGGAAACATCCAGAACAGGCTGATCCACAGACAAAGAGAGTGGGTTCCTGGTTGTCAGGGGCTGGGGAGAGGAGAGGGTGACAGAGGAGACAGGGCTTCTTTTTGGGGTGATGGAATGTCCTGGACCTACACAGAGATAACCATTACTAAAAAGATACCAAGTGCCACAAAACTGCATGATATGTGAGTGATACCTCAATAAAGGTTTTGGAAAGTCCTCACCAGGAAGGCCATGCGTGATACATAAGAACACCAGGGCAGGTGAGGGCCTGTCCTCTTGAGACACGGCTCCCACCCTTCCCACTGTCCACATTTCATGAAAAGGTCAGCTATTCCAGAAAACCCACATCCCACCCTCACAGACCAGTGCACAATCCTGGGCCCTCAAAGTGTAAGTCCTCCTTCCACGCAGATCATGGCCCGGCACTCAGATGCCCCACTCCCCAGAACCAGTGTGCAGAAGGCCCTCCACTCGCAGGAGGAAACAGCTTCACAGTGGCTTCTCGCAAGCCCACTGGCTGCTCGGTCCCTGCGCAGGGTCCCCTCCAGGCCAAGAGGCTGCACATCTAAATTCTCCTCTGAACTGAAGCAGGGGGATGTGACTCAGAGGCTGGGCCCCGGGTTCACACCATCTGACCACTGGGTGTTTAGCCTGCTGTCCAGTGTGAGCAGGGACCACACACACGGCAGCTCCACCTGGGCACTGACCCTGGCTCTGTGGATATACGGGGAGCAGACTCTGATGTGAAGAGTCCCCCTACATCGTGACACAACCACCATGATGTCTCCCAGTATCTCTGGGTGTTCCTGGGGACAAGGCAGTGTGGTGAGTCCTGGTGGGTGGGAGCAGACTCCCCAGCCTGCCTCTGGCAGGGCCTCCCTCAACCTGCCCATCTTGGGCCCACTGTGGACCAGTAGGTCCCACTCACTCCTGCAATGGGCCTTCCCAGGCTTCTGTGTGCCAGGCACTGGGTCCACGAGCACCCTGTCCTGGGGGTCCCCTCAGATACTCCAGGCCCACCAGCACTCGTCGGCAGTGGCCCTGTGCTCCCAGGTTTCCTTCCCCCATCACCTCATAGCTCGAACTCCCAGCCTGCTGCCAGCTCCCCAGGGCCAGAGCTCAACCGTGGTGACTCAGGGCCCCTCCTCTGCCTGTAAGTTCTCCACCCCTTCTATCCAACAGAGAGGTAGACACCCCAGGCTGCCCAAATGGAAGCCTTTGTCCTGACAGTTGTGACGAGGCCTCAGGGGTCTCTGCCGCGTGCTGCCTGGTTGGAGTATACAGCAGCTCCTTGCAGAGGTGCCAGGAGAGAGGGCCCCAGGAAAGGGTCCCGGGGCAGCTCCCTCAGTGTTTGATGCCTGCTGGGCTAACTGGCCAGCAAGGGCACCCACCACGGGGATGGGATTTGTAGCCCAGAGGGGAAAGCGGCACAAGCGGCACATGGCGGCAAGCTCAGTAGAGAGCCCACAGGCTGGGGCAGGGATGGGACACAGGGCCCAGTGCAGACCGAACTGCTGAGGCATGGGGACAGCTCAGGTGACCATCTCCATCAGCCTTCCTGCTGGACAGAGGAGGGGAGACACGAAGGAGGGCCCAACCCAGACCGTGACTCCCGTGACAACAGGACAGCCCAGGTGACCGCCTGTCCCCTTTCCATCCAAAGAGACACTACATAAACCCATGTGTGGATACAAGGAACCCTTGACACCTGAGCCAACACGTGGCTACCTCGGGGAGGCAGGCTTCACAGCCAGGTTTTAAGCAGCAGCCACCAGTCCCAGTGTGCAAAGTCTCCAAACTCAGATGCGGCTGCCAACCACACGCGAGGTGGTGCTCGCCCCAGGCCTGCCCAGGCGTGGACAAGCCCAGGTTCTGCCTTCTGTGCCATGAATACCCATCCCAGGACCATCCACCCTGCCGAGGCGCCCCCCCATCCCAGGACCATCCACCCTGCCGAGGCGCCCCCTCCACCCACTGCCACTGGGGCCAGACTCCTCTGCAGGAAAAGTTTAATGCGGGAGGGACCCCCCAGGCAGTGGACAGCACTACCCTCCACCCCACGTCAGGAAAGCCAGCTCTGGAAGGAGGGCCCTATGCAGGGCCCTCAATCAACATGATCACAGCCTCCCGAGGAAGTGAGTGAGCCTGCTGTCAACATCAAGGAAGGGGCGACAACACCAGGGAAGGGGCCACGGTGTCAAACTCTTAAGAGAAGGGAACTGCATGCCCACAAGGCCAGGACCGCGGTGGAGACAGCACAGACACACACTCCGAGTGGGTGAGGGGATGCAGGAAGATCCCTGAAACATGCACTGCAGGCGCCGAGATGTTCTCGTCACCTAGAAATAGCACCACTGGCCAGAGAAAAAGAAAACCATTATTTAAAGAAAGAGGAAAGCCGGGCGCTCAGCCAGGATGCAGGAAGTGAAATGAGAGGAAGCAAGCCTTCCGGTCCAGCCGCAGTTGCTCAGGGCGGGCATCGCAGGGACCTGCCTGTGGTGCTGGGAGCAGAGTGGACCCGGGGCGGGCTTGCTGACTGCGCACAAGTGGAGGGCAATGAAAGAGCCGAGTCCTAAAGCACTAGAGTACACAGAGAAGCGCAGCTGGCCCCATGGCCACCCACCTCAGAGCCCCAGGACCTGCCACCTTGTTCCCTCTCGACGCTGACGGGTCCAGAGAGCAAGGAAGGGGTGATGGCTGCTCTGGCCGAGGGACACTGAGCAAGACCCCCTCACTCCTCGGTCCTTCTGCTGATGCTTCCAATCATGTGGCGAGGGGCAAGAGACGAAAATGAGGAGAAACTCAAGAAAAGTGAAGTTCAACACAAACGTGTGCTTGCACAACTGCCGAGCAGCACAATTCCTAACGGGCATCAGCAGGGGATGACCCATATGTTCACTGATGGGGATGGACACACACGTCCACACACATGGGCAACAGGAGTAGATGGCCCACACATCCACTGATGGGGTCAGATACACATCCCCCCCACCGCCACACACACACGGGCAGCATCAAAAGCTCTGACACTTACTACCACGTGGATGCACCTGAGAACACCAGAGGAGCAGACACAGAACACATAGCATGTGATTACACTGATGGGAAACGTCCAGAACATGCCGATCCACAAACACAGAGAGTGGATTCCTGGTTGTCAGAGGCTGCGAGAGGGAGCAGGGGTAACTGCTGATGGGGATGGGGCTTCCTTCTGGGACATGGACTGTTCCGGAACTAGAGATAGGTTGTGGTCACACTCTCCAAGAAAGTATCTGACCCTGAGTTACCTGCTTACAGCTGAGTTTCACATCATGTAAAACGTGTTTCACTAAAGCTGTTCAGAGAACATGCCACCTCCAGCTGTGTAATAGACACACCATAATGGGCGACTGGGCTGTGACTTCCAACAGGCTTCTGGGTGAGGGGCCAGCATCCCCCATGCCCCAGCCTGGGGTGTCCCTATGGCCCCCGGGCTCCACTGCATATAGTCACCCCTCAGTCAGGACATGCAATGAGATCCTGGGTGCCTCAAGGAGCAGCCGTGCCCTGGTGATGCCAGCTGGCCTCAGGGAGGAAGCTTTACCAATACCTGGGTAGTGGGGGTACCAGCAGATGCCAGGACCTGGCAGAGACCGCTTGGGATGGGAACGAGGGCTAGGAAAGTCCAAGCTAGGCTACAATCCCAACCATACACCCTCGGGTCCAAGAGCCCACCAGTCACCACTGCTAGCCTGGAGACTGGCACTGGGCACTTGGGCCAGGACGCAAGGTAAGAGCACCAGGAACGCCGATGAGGAAGGAGGCTGGCAGGGCCCCAAGTTGCCAGTCCCAGCTCTGCACAGCTCACCAAGCACATGCATCTGGCACACAGCAGGCACAGGCCCTGAGCTGCCCTCTTTACAGAGGGAACGTGGGGCGGGAGCACAGAGACTGTCTCTGCTTCTCAACAGCTGATGGAAAAGCCCACAAAGAATAGGACCTTGTGACAGGTGAGGAGTCCTTTGAGTTGGGCCCACCTGCCCTTCCAGTGGTTGGGGCAGAAGGGTATGTACCCACCATCTGTACAGGCATGAAGCCCCAGGGCTGCCCCTGGCCAGGGAGGCAGCAGCGTGGCCTCTGTGGCTGACCAGAAAACTGAGCAGATACAACTTACATGGAAAATGTCCCTTTTCACTAAAAAGTCCTTGGATTGGTAAAGAGAAGTTCGAAGGTGTCAGTGTTAAAACGACGACTGCTTTCTTTTTCACTTCTTGATGCTTTTCTGAATCTTCCTATTTTACAACAAGAACAAGTTAGCAGGATGTCCCTGGCAGTCCAGTGGCTAAGATTCCAAGCTCCCAATGCAGGGGATCCAGGTTATATCCCTGGGTCGGGAAGATCCCCTGGAGAAGGGCATGGCAATACCCTCCAGTAGAAAACCCACGAACAGAGGAGCCTGGCAGGCTACAGTCCATAAGGTCACACAGAGTCAGACACGACTGAGTGACTTACACACATTAAAAAAAAAGAACAAAGAGGGACAAGCACAAACCACAGCAGCCCTCCTGGGAGGAGCCACAGGAGGGGAGATTTCCTCTGTCACACACTGCATTTCTTAAGGAATGCATCCCATCCCAACTGGAGCTGCGGGACTCTTGAGGCTTGTCTGGAAAGTTCCGGACACTTCACTCCATGAGAAGAGTCTGGAGTTGAGTTTATTAAGTGTCTCCCAGACAAAGGAGCCTTTTTTCTCCTTTGTAGCTGCCTGCCGGCAAGGCTGACCCAGAAGCTTGGATCTTGGGGCCCTGCTTGAGCGCCCGCACAGAGCACGTATCGTCAGGATTCAGGACAAGGGAACAGGGTGCTCAGAGAAGGGTTCACCCTCACAATATTCAGAAAGGAGGTGCGGGGGTTCTAACCTGAAGGCACATACCCAGCAGGCCCTCCCAGCACCAGCCCACAGGTGGCCGGCCAGCATGGGGCCAGAGCTGAGCTCCAAGAGGGGGAGACCTGTGCCTCTGGGGCTGAGACAGACAAAAGGGCCCGACCCTGCAGCTGTGGCACCTTATAGCGACCCTCAGGCTGCTGTGGATGTCAACCACCCTGCCTCCCCAGGCTCAGTCTCCCCAAGGCTTCCTCCAATGTACACTGTCTCCACAGTTCCTGAGACCACAGCTGATGGCTCAGGAAACCAGAACTGGGAGCCGTGATCTTGCGTCGGGTGGCCAAGCAGGAGGGAATCCTGGATGGTGATCACCCTCTATCTTGACCTTGGGCACATACATTTGCAGATGGGGAGGGGCTTCCTCAGGTGTGCGTCACCCTTTGGAAGAACTGGGCACTCACCCACCTGACATCTCTCCCTCATCTCAGGGTAGGGCATCTGCAGGTGTTCTGGGTGCACGCCCCTGGTCCCCCACTTTCTCTGAAGCCCCCAGGATGGCCAGCAGTGGCTGGGGTGGCCCTAACCAAATATCAACTGGTGCTGGAAATGAGCCTGGCCCCTCCCAGCTTGGAATGCAGCACAGCATAAGGCACCAGACACTAGGGTGACCTGCACCAACTCCATCCAGGAGGGCTTGTCCAGGCTGGAAGAGTCCAGCACCCCACTCCTGGGACAGACCAAAGGATGAGGCCTAAGACGAGCCAGCAGGACAAGGACCAGCCCCAGAGAGAATGTGTGTGTGGGGGCATTCCTTTTCTGCCAGCAGCATCCAGAAGCCCACTGCCCCTCAAACCACAGTAGTGGCCAACTGGTAGCCTGAGGGTCATCTCTCCCCCATACACTTCTGGATTAAGGAGAAAAGGTGACTCAGAGAAACAGCGAGTGGGGATTGGATCAGAAGTGTGGCCTAACTTAGCCTGCAGGAGGGCACTGGCACCCACTGTCCCCTGGCCTGCCTAACCCTCACCACGCAGGTGGCAGATGGACACAGAGAACTGGCTGGGCTGGCCCTGGGACGCCTGGTCCTGCCGTTGCTAGGGGTCCATGGTTGGGGCATGGTCCGCAGGCGGTGTGGCCCCACTGCCCTGCTCTCCAGGTGTCCCACAGCAGACAGAAGCAGCTGGGCACTCACTGTCAAACTGCCCGGAGAGCAGGGGGGCTGGGGGGAGGGGTGAGAGTGATCAGGGAGCAGCACTCCCAGGACCGACCAAGGTCACCAGCCAGTCCTGCCACCTGGCCCGTTAGATAGAGCACTGGGCTGGGGTAGGGTGGGATCCCCAGGCAGCAGAGATAAGGAGAGGGTGTCCCCTCCCAGAACCAGCAAAAAGGACGGAGGCAGGGCTCCCATCGCCTTGAGGATGGCTATGGCCAGACAGGCGCATGAAAAAAATCTGTGTAAAAAGTTTGCCTGGACACAAGCCGACCCCCACTTCTCAGGAGCCACTAAGTCTGCAACTCGTGGAGGTGCCCTGTGGCACATCCCAGGCGTGTGAGAAAGGGCCAAGTTACCCCCTGCAGACTGATAAACCGGTGCAAACAATTATTTTTGGCAACCGCAGCATCACCCTCCAACAGGGTAAACAAATGGTGTGTTCCGGCCCTAGTAACAGCCTCACGCTGGGAGGAAACCTGCCGGCGGCAGACAGAGCCCTTTCGGAACCCAACTGGTTTTGGTTTCCGAAGCCAAACCAACGCTGGCCGCCTCCGCCGGGTACCTGAGCCCTCCGGACAGCTAAGAGGGCACATGGGGAGAGGGGCGCCCCCTTCCGAGGAGGGCCCCGCAGCAGCTGAGAGCGCAGGACGCCCAGCCGCAACCAGCGATCCTGCCTTTACCGAAGTCCCCCAAAGAGATGCCCACGACTCTTCCTGGCTGGTCGACTCGGGTGCTTAAGGAAACGGAGGACGGAAGAAAGTAACCGAGAGGAGAAGGGAAGAGGAAGGGAGGGAAGGGGGAAGAAGGGGACAGCCCTGCGGCGCGCGTCCCCACCCAGGAAGCCGGCACTTACTTTTTCACGTTGGCCTCCCCGTTGGGGATCCTCCGCAACTTCTTCTTCTTCAGGATTTTGACGGCTCTTCTGCACAATGTCTCCGAGTCCAGCACCTCCTTCACCTTGCCGTACGACCCCTCCCCCAGCAGGTCCCCCATCAGGTACTTTCCGATGAGCTTGGCCCGCTTGCGGCGGGGCTGGTAGATGACCTCGGTGGAGTCGATCCGGTGGATGAATGTGTCCATCCCTACCGACATCAGCTCGCCCTCTGTAAACATACCCAGTTGCTGCGGGTCCGCCACCTCCATCCTGAACTCCAGGCCTCCGACTCCGGCCGGCGGTCCCTTATCCCCTTTGTGAACTTCGCAGGGAGCGGTTCTTCCTTTTGTTTCTCCCCACCTCCGTCCCGCCTCAAAATTCCCTTCTCCAAAATTAAAAGTCAACAAAATCGAAAAAATAAGAGAGAAAGAGAGGAAAAAATAATAATAATAAAGGAAAACCCTCTTGGAAAAGAAACGATTGTACTGAACGTAAGTTCAAAAGGCGCGGCTGGTCCAGAGCCCGGGCAGCCGGGCGTGCGCAGCGTCCCAAGTTTGGGGGCCGACCGACCTCGGAGCTTCGGGGCGGGCAGGCGCGTCCACGGGGGCCCTCGGGAGGCCAGTGGGGCTGGGAAGTGCTAGGTCATCCTCCAGGGACTTTAGACCCTCGAACGAACACGGCCGCGGCCGGGCCGAGTCTTCTCCGCTCCGTCCATTACCAGCGGGCCATGGCGCGCGCCCGGGGCCCAGCGCAGGCCAGCTCTGGGGCTCCCAGAGCTGGGCAGGTGAGCTTTGCCGGGAGCAGGGGGCGCAGCTCGGGGGCGTCTCCCGCCGTCCGGGGCCCCTGAGACGCCGGCAGGTGCGTATCCGGAGCGCGCGGGGCACCTTCGTCCAGCGCGGCCGGCTCCCGCCAGCGCCGCGGCTGCCCGGGGCCCGCCGGCTGCAAGGAGCAAGGCTCGTCCGAACCAGCCGCCGCCCGGGCGCCCGCACACCGGCCCGGGACACCGAGCGACCGCGCGGGCCCGGCGGGCGCCCCGCCCCAAACGGCAGCCCTCGCTCGCTCTCCGCCCGAACGCCGTCGGTCGCGGACGGTGGGGCGCGCGGGGCTCCGGGCAGCCGAGGCGGCGCAGGCCGCAGGCCCCGGACCGGGGTTCCCGGGGTTGCCGGGGCCCGGGCGGCGCGTATCGCGCCGCGGCCGCCGCGCGCGTGGAGCAGGCGGGGCGGCGTGGGGGCCCAGCCCATGCAAGGCGGCCGCTCTATCGGCCGGCGCCCGCCGCCGCTACCGCCGCGCCCCGCCTCAGTCGCGGGCGCCCCGGGCCTCCTCCCCCTTCCGCGCCCGACACGCCGCCGCCATCTTGTTTACCTCCTCCCCCGCCCTGCACCGCCTCTCCGCCGCACGCCCGCCGCGGGCCCACCCCTCGCGGCGCCGACGTGCACGCCCGTTGGCCGAGCCTACCAGCCCCGCCCCCACAGCGAACCCTACCGCCACCGCCTATTGGGCCATTTGGATCCGGGCGGGCCCCGGAGCGGGGATTGGTTCTCGTTAGGCCCCGCCCCCAAGGGTGGTTACTGCTCGCTCATTGACCCGCGGAGACGCCCGTCAAGTGGAGGGGGCAGGAACGAGGCGCCGGGAGGTGAGGCCGTGGCGTTGACCTGGGAGGGGTTGAAGACTGGGTTTGGAGTTCGCCAAGGCTGAGGGTCAACCTCGGAATCCGGAGTCGGGGTAGGCTGTCCGAGCGCAGCCCTCGCTGGCCCTGATGCGGCTCACAGATGCTGGTGGGCGCCTGCTAGGGCCTGTCCCCCGAAATCTCGTTTGAAGCGAGGTCAAGGGTCAAAAAGTAGCCGAAAGTGGTCAATTGAAGGCAGAAAGCCTTTATTAAGCATCTTTCAGGCCAGACGGGGCGAGAAGTGCTCTAGACTGTCTCTACCCTAAAGAATCTCACGGGGTAAAACGCAGTACTCAGCTGACATAGTGCCAGCAAAGTGCTTTGGATGAAGAATACAGAGATGGCAAAATACTAGGGCTTGATGAAATTGAAAATTCCTCCGGGCCTGTGGAGTTTTTCTACCTTTCTGTTTTTTTATCACTTGGTTAGTTATTTTGCCAGAACAAACTGCTTGTCTTGAGTGGGAACGGTGGGAGCTGACACCGTCAGATTTGGGCCCCAGGCTGCGAGTTCTGAGCCTGACACCTGTGGACTGCCTAAATCTATGCGTGAAACTGAGTGCGTCCTTGTGTGTGTTCTTGGGGACATCTAGGACTTTCATCAGATTCTCGACCCACAGAAGGCGGATTGCTGTGGCTTTGGAGGCGGGGGGACCACAAGTCACGCCAACATACAAGCCAGCCCTAATCAGAACATGTAGATTAGCCCCAAATTCCATTTCCTTAATCATAAAGAGCAGAGCAGAAACCAATGAAACAGAATAGACAAAAAAAAAAAAAAACACAGGGAAAACTGATGGAGCCAAAAGACTATTCATTGAAAGGATCAAGTCAAATGATAAAACTCTGTCCAGACTAACCAAGAAAACTAAGTGACCTAAAAGGATTAGATATAGGAACAACTCTACGCCCAAAATTCAATAGGAAATAGACCAACACCTGAAAAGGCACTAAAATGAAAATTCAATGAAGAAGAAATAGATAATCTGCATAGTCTTATATCTATTAGAGAAATTAAATTTGTAAGGAAAAACCTTTCAACAAAGACAGTTAAGGCCCAGATGTTTTCATTCATGAATTTCCATCAAACATTTTAGGAAGGACTTCTCTGCTGATCCAGTGGTTAATTGAGAATCTGCCTGCCAATACAGGAGACACCAGTTCAATCCCTGGTCCAGTAAGATTCCATATGCATCAGGGCAGCTTACCCCTGCACCACAAGAACTGAGCCAGCACTTTAGAGCCTCTGCTCTGCAATATGGGAAGCCCCTGACAATGAGTAGCCCCCACGCTGATGCAACTAGAGAAAGCCCATGAACAACAACGAAGACCCAGGGCACCCCCCAAAATTTTTAATAAAAAATTTTAAGAAGAAATAACATTGGTTATAAACAATCTTGCAGAAAATGAAGAAGAGGCAACACTGCCCAACTCAGATTCCTTTTGGTATTTTCTATGTTTTTAACTACTGACTTATGCCCAACTTTCTTAGAATCTGGGGGTATTTGATAATCTTGGCATCCCACTCTCCTTCACTCCACCCCTCTCCTGATGTACAGGACACATGGAAGGACATAGGAAATGTTTGCTGACCATTGCAGAAAGAGAACATGAAGGTGAAATCTTGGCTCAGATGTGACCTCCTCCAAGAAGTCCTCCTGGTCATTCCCTCAAATGTAGCCCCTTTCAAGTTTAGTTTTCTTAACACTTGTCACCAGCAGAAAATATCTTATTTATATATTTCTTTTCCCATATTTCTTTAGTCTCTGGAACTGCACTGGGAGCTCTTTGGGGCTGAGGCTGGATATGTCTTGGCCACTGCTATGTCCTCAGCAATTTGAGCTATGTCATTCAGTACAACAGCCACTGGCCACATGTGTCTGTTAATCTCTTGCAATGTGGCTGCTAGAATTGAGATGTACTGTGAATGTGATACACACTGGAGAGATATATATATATGTGTGTGTGTGTGTTAGTCGCTCAGTCATGCCCGACTCTTTGCGACCCCATGGATTGCAATCCACCAGGTTCCTCTGTCCATGAGATTTTACAGGCAAGGATACTGGAGTGGGTTGCCATTTCCTTCTCCAGGGGATCTTCCCAACCCAGGGATCGAACCTGGGTCTCCTGCACTGCAGTCAAATTCTTTACCAACTGAGCTACAAGGGAAGCCATATATGTGTGTGTATATATATATATATAATATATTTATTTTCTACTGCACTGGATCTTTGTTGCTATGCTCGGGCTTTCTCTAGTTGTGAGTGGAGGCGACTCTTCATTGTGGTGCATGCACTTCTCACTGCAGTGGCTTCTCTCACTGCAGAGCACGAGCTCTAGAGTATAGGTTCAGTAGTTGTGGTTCATGGGTTTAGCTGCTCCTTGGCATATAGGATCTTCCAGGACCAGAGACTGAACTGGTGTCCTTGCATTGCAAGGCAGACTCTTAACCATTGGAACACCAGGGAAGCACTATACACTGGATTTTGAAGGCCTAATGTGAAGGGAAAAAAAGTATGTATCTTATTTGTGTATGGGGCTTCCTGGTGGCTCAGCGGTAAAGAATCTACCCACCAATGCAGGAGACGCAGGTTCAGTCCCTGGGTCAGGAAGATCCCCTGGAGGATTAAATGGCAACCTGCTCTAGTATTCTCACCTGGGAAATCCCATGGACAGAGGAGCCTGGCAGGCTACAGTCCATGGGGTCGCAAAAGAGTCAGACACAACTTAGCGACTAAACAACAACAACAATATATGTGTATATCTTATGAATAACTGCTAAGTCACTTCAGTCAAGTCTGACTCTGTGCGACCCCATGGACTGCAGCCCACCAGGCTCCCCTGTCCCTGGGATTCTCCAGGCAAGAACACTGGAGTGGGTTGCCATTTCCTTCCCCAGTGCATGAAAGTGAAAAGTGAAAGTGAAGTCACTCAGTCATGCCTGACTTCGCGACCCCATGGACTGCAGCCCACCAGACTCCTCCGTCCATGGGATTTTCCAGGCAAGAGTACTGGAGTGGGTGCCATTGCCTTCTCTGTAATATGAAAACACTCCATATATTGACTGCATATTGAAATGATAAATTTTGGATATATTAGGTTAAAATAAATATATTAAAATTAACCACTTCAGGGAATTCTCCAGTGGCCCAGTGGTTAGGACTGGGTGCTTTCACTGCTTGGCCCCAGATTCAACCCCTGTTTGGGGAACTAACATTCTACAAGCCACAGGGCTCAAACAAAAAAATAAATAACATAACATAAAAGTAACACTTCATTGGAGAAGGAAATGACAACCCACTCCAGTATGCTTGCCTGGGAAATCCCATGGACAGAGGAGCCTTGTGGGCTACAGTTCATGGGGTTGCAAGAGTCTGATACAACTGAGTAACTAAACAACAACAAAACCACTTCATACCCAATATGATGGTTATGATTTTTTAAAATGGAGTATCAGCAAGGATGTGAAGAAACTGGAACTTTCTTTTTTTCTTTTTTAAAAAATCTTTTTATTTTTTAATATAAGTTTATTTATTTTAATTGGAGGTTAATTACTTTACAGTATTGTATTGGTTTTGCCATATATCAACATGAATCTGCCACAAGTATACATGTGTTCCCCATCCTGAACCCCCCTCCCTCCTCCCTCCCCGTACCATCCCTCTGGGTCATCCCAGTACACCAGCCCCAAGCATCCAGTATCCTGCATCGAACCTGAACTGGGGATTCGTTTCATATATGATATTATAATGTTTCAATGCCATTCTCCCAAATCATCCCACCCTCTCCCTCTCCCACAGAGTCCAAAAGACTGTTCTATACATCTGTGTCTCTTTTGCTGTCTCGCATACAGGGTAGAAACTGGAACTTTCATACAGATGGTATAGCCAGGTTGGAAAACCAGTTGAAAGGTTAACATTGAATCACCATACGGCTCTGTAATTTTAATCTGAGATTTCTGCTCAAGAGGAAGAAACATACATCCACATAAGAACTTGTACATGGATGTTTAAAACAGCACAATTCACAATAGTCAAAAAGTGGAAACAACCCACATAGCCAGCAACAGATGATGGACGAACTCATCATGGCATGTACACATACTGGAATATTATTCAGCATGAAAAGGACAGAGGCATTAACACACATGGATGAACCTGAGAATTCGATGCTCAGTGAGAGAAGCCAGACAGAAGGAATCACATAGTGTGTGATTCCATTGATGGAAAACATCCAGAACAGGCAAGTCCACAGAGACAGGAGAGTGGATTCCTGGTTGTCAGTGTCTGGGGTGGGGATGGGAGTTGGGGCGGGGC
>SJYG01001635.1:0-19832 GCA_006410535.1 Litocranius walleri | reverse complement strand
GGATGGGAGTTGGGGCGGGGCCGGGGGGGGGGCTGGTGGGCACTGCTGATGTAGGCGGGAATACGAGTACCTTATGTCATGAAATATAAGAGGCCATTGGAAGTGAGGTGTGCTATTATTTTATGAATAACCATAAAAAGGAAAGACTTAACAGTCAGAGATGACACTCTGGATCCAGAGAGGCAGCCTGACCTCTGGGACAGTAAACTTTGACAAATGGGATTACTAATAGACATAGGCAATAAGTATGAGTATTTATGGTAACCCTGGAGAAAAACAGCTTTTACAGCATGCTCTCACTCTCTCCATTCTTCAGATTCTACTAAGGACACTGGGTTATAGGTTGGAGACCCCAGGGTTGGGTTTCAAGTTATCACTTAGAGGCCCCATTTTCTAGGTGGGGTCCCCAGGTTACATGTGGAGGCTCTAGGTTACTGATGGGGGGGCCCAGGTTATAGCAAGGGGTCCCAGGTTATAGATAGGAATCCCAGATTATAGGTGCAGAGCCCCAGGTTACAGGTGGGAGGTTTCAGGTTATAGATGGGGGCCCCAGGTTATACTGGGAGACCCAAGGTTGTAGGCTCATGTTAAAAGTGAGGGGCCCCAGGATTGAGGTAGAGACTCCAGGTTATAAGTAGGGGTACCAGGTAATAACTGGGAGAGCTAAGGTATAAGTGGAGAATACCTGGTTATAGATTGGAGCCCCAGGTCATAGCAGGGGGCCCTGGTTACAGGTGGAGGACTCCAGGGCATGTATGGGTGGCCTCAGATTATAAATGGAGAGCTGTAGCTTAGAGGGAGAGCCAGGTTATACTCAGACCCCTCTAGGGCTCAGTTGTCCTCTCTTCCTACCCTATCCCTCACACCTATCATTTCTCCTGCCCCCCTACAATTCTCACAGACACGCATGCACAGCTGGTCCCTAGACCCGTCTGCTCCTTTGCATTCCTCTGGCTGACCCCTTTGCTTCCCTCTGATGCCCTTTTATCCCCTCCCTGAGGACCGAGGAGGCAGAGGTCCTTCTGGCCCTTCTCCTGGCTGACTGCCCCACCTTGGCTCTCCTCCCAGTTGGTAAGTCTCTTAAATGTTAAGCTCTTGGTCCCAGGGCCACCCCTTTTCCAGAGGCCCAGCTGAGGCCCCCACTTGAGAAATGAGGCCCCTGGGCGTCAGAGAAAGTGAAGTGAAGTTGCTCAGTCATGTCCAACTCTTCGCGATCCCATGGACTGTAGCCCGCCAGGCTCCTCTGTCCATGTGATTCTCCAGGCAAGAGTACTGGAGTGGGATCCCCTTCTCCAGGGGATCTTCCCAACCCAGGGAGTGAACCCAGGTCTCCCGCATTGTAGTCAGATGCTTTTACCATCTGAGCCACCAGGGCATGCTGGGAGTCAGATGGGTCCTTCCAAAATCAAGGTCAGTTCCCACCACCAGGAATCCAGCATGCATTGGTTAGGGGATGGCTCAGCCTGGGCTACTGTGGCCACCAGGGGGCAGGTAAGGATCATGGCTGAGGCTGGCCTGGAGTGGTATGAGCCTGTGCTTGTGTTTGTATGTGTGTGTGACCTTTTGTGTGTTTATGTGTGTGCATGCTGTATATGTGAGCATTTGTGTGTAACCGTCTCTGTGTGTGTATATGTGTGTATGTATGAGCTTCTGTGTGTGTGTATGAGCATCTCTGTGTGTATGAGTGTCTGTCTGTGTGTGTGGATGCCAGCATCCACTGCATGTCAAGAGAGTCCCAAGCGGTGAAAATTGCAGATGCCCCCAGAGGTGGCCCAGTGACTCCTGGGGGGCAGGGCCACCCCACATCCCCACTTGGGAATCACAGCTTTAGAGATACACAGTGAATTATCTACAGATAAAAGGATATAATGTCCAGAGTTTTCCTTCAAAACATTCCTGATGTGTTGTTCAGGCCCAGGGATTTGGAATAAAGTGTTCTGATGTGGCCACTACTGTTTTGTGTGTGTGTTTAAAAATATTTTACTTATTTATTTGGCTGTACCGGGTCTTAGCTGTTTCATATAAGATCTTTATTTGCAGCATGTGAACTCTTAGTTGTGGCATGTGGGATCTAGTTCCCTGACCAAGGATCGAACCCAGGCCCTCTGCATTGGGAGAGTGGAGTCTTAACCACTGGACCAGCAGGGAAGTCCTGTCACTACTGTTTTCATTTTTAAGTAAAATGTAACATGTTGAGTGGAAGCTCCCAGAAGAAATGTTCCTGTCCACATCCCCAGAACCTGTGAATGGGACCTCAATTGGAAGTAGAGGGGTCTCTGCAGTGGTCATCAAGATAACAATCTTGAGGTCAGCCTGGGTTACCTCAGTGCAGTTCAATCACTCAGTCGTGTCTCACTCTTTGCAACCCCATGGAGTACAGCATGCCAGGCCTCCCTGTCCATCATCAACTTCCGGAGTTTACTGAAACTCATGTCCACTGAGTCACTGATGCCATCTGACCATCTCATCCTGTGCCGTCCCCTTCTCTTCCTGCCCTCAATCTTTCCCAGCATAGAGGCTTTTCAAATGAGTCATCTCTTCGCATCAGGTGGTCAAAATATTGGAGTTTCAACTTCAACATCAGTCCTTCCAATAAACATTCAGGAATGATCTCCTTTAGGATGCATTGGTTGGATCTCCTTGCAGTCCAAGGGATTTGCAAGAGCCTTCTCCAACATCACAGTTCAAAACCATCAATTCTTCGGTGCTCAGCTTTCTTTATAGTCTCGCTCTCACATCTGTACTTGACTACAGGAAAAATCGTAGCTTTGACTAGATGGACCTTTGTTGGCAAAGTAATGTCTCTGCTTTTTAATATGCTGTCTAGGTTGGTCATAACTTTCCTTTCAAGGAGTAAGGATCTTTTAATTTCATGGCTGCAGTAACCATCGGCATTGATTTTGGAGCCCCCCAAAATTTTCCTCATCTATTTCCCATGAAGTGATGGAACCAGATGCCATAATCTTAGTTTTCTGAATGTTGAGCTTTAAGCCAATTTTTTCACTCTCCTCTTTCATGTTCATCAAGAGGCTCTTTAGTTCTTCTTCACCTTCTGCCATAAGGGTGGTGTCATTTGCATATCTGAGGTTATTGATATTTCTCCCAGAAATCTTGATTCCAGCTTCTTTCCGCCCGGTGTTTCTCATGATGTACTCTGCATATAAGTTAAATAAGAACGGTGATGATACACAGCCTTGACATACTCCTTTTCCTATTTGGAACCAGTCTTTTGTTCCATGTCTGTTTCTAACTGTTGCTTCCTGACCTGCATACAGATTTCTCAAGAGGCAGGTCAGGTGGTCTGATATTCCCGTCTCTTTCAGAATTTTCCACAGTTTATTGTGATCCACACAGTCAAAGGCTTTGGCATAGTCAATAAAGCAGAAATAGAAGTTTTTCTGGAACTCTCTTGCTTTTTCGATGATCCAGCAGTTGTTGACAGTTTGGTTCCTCTGCCTCTTCTAAAACCAGCTTGAACATCTGGAAGTTCACAGTTCATGTATTGTTAAAGCCTGGCTTGGAGAATTTTGAGCATTACTTTACCAGGGTGTGAGATGAGTGCTGTTGTGCAGTAGTTTGAGCATTCTTTGGCACTGGAATGGAAACTGACTTTTTCCAGTCCTGTGGCCACTGCTGAGTTTTCCAAATTTGCTGGCATATTGAGTGCAGCACTTTCACAGCATCATCTTTTAGGACTTGAAATAGCTCAACTGGAATTCCATCACCTCCACTAGCTTTGTTCATAGTGGTGCTTCCTAAGGCACTTGACTTCACATTCTAGGATGTCTGGCTCTAGGTGAGTGATCACATCATTGTGATTATCTGCGTCATGAAGATCTTTTCTGTACAGTTCTTCTATGTGTTCTTGCCACCTCTTCTTAATATCTTCTGCTTCTGTTAGGTCCATACCATTTCTGTCCTTTATCGAGCCCATCTTTGCATGAAATGTTCCCTTGGTATCTCTAATTTTCTTGAAGAGATCTCTAGTCTTTCCCATTCTATTGTTTTTCTCTATTTCTTTGCACTGATTACTAAGGAAGCGTTTCTTATATCTCCTTGCTATTTTGTGGAACTCTGCATTCAAATGGGTATATCTTTCCTTTTCTCCTTTGCTTTTCATTTCTCTTCTTTTCACAGCTATTTGTAAGGCCTCCTCAGACAGCCATTTTGCTTTTTGCATTTCTTTTCCATGGGGATGGTCTTGACCCCTGTCATGTGTACAATGTCATGAACCTCCGTCCATAGTTCATCAGGCATTCTGTCTATCTGATCTAGTCCCTTAAATCTATTTCTCATTCCCACTGTATAATCATAAGGGATTTGATTTAGGTGATACCTGAATGGTCTAGTGGTTTTCCTTACTTTCTTCAATTTTAAGTCTGAATTTGGCAATAAGATGTTCATGATCTGAGCCATAGTCAGCTCTGGGTTACTTGGGTGGGCACTAAAGCCAATGACAGTTGTCCTTATAAAAATCATACAGGGGAGATCTGACGGCCAGAGAGAAGCCATATGAAGATGGAGGCAGAGACTGGGGAGGTGCGGCCACAAGCCAGGACACCTACAACCCCCAGAAGAGGCAGGAAAGCCCCGCCCTGGAGCCTCCAGCATTGCTGTCACCTTGACCTCTGAAGTCTGGCCTACACAGTGTGATTGTGTACAGTTCTGTTGTTTAAAGGCCATTTGTTACGGCAGACCCAGGAAGCTCATATGCAAGTTTCTGAGAATTATTTATTTCAAAATTATTTATTTATTTATTATTTATTAAAAAATTCACCCTTTTTAAGTGCACAGTTCTATGAATTTTGACAAAAGGATATAGTTGTGTAATCATCACCATAATCAGAAAATAAAATATTTTCATCATCCCACAAGGTCCCCTGTTGCCCATTAGTCACCTCCCTCCACCCTCAGCCCTCCCCAAATATGCATTGATGCATTGAGTTTTTGCCTCATAACTTGGTCTTCTCTGAGGTGCCATGCACTGGAATAGGAAAGTAGGATCCTGGCTTCCTTCATTCACCCCTAGAATTCATCTGAGATGCATATGTCGTGAGCACTGGCTCCATGTTAGGTCTGAATGATGTTGTTCATATGGACATTCTGTGTTGTTTTTTCATCCATTCACCAGTTGAGGACCATCTGGGCTGTCTTTAGTTTTCTGCGATTACAAATCATGCTGCTGTGAATACATGTGCACAGCTTTTTTGGTGTACAGAAGACTTTATTTCTCTTGGGGTAATACCCAAGAGTGGAACAGCTGAATCACCTGGCAATTCTGAATTTCCCATTTTGAGAACACTTGATCCATCTCCCAAAGTGGCTGCGTTCCTGCCAGCAACATCTGAGGGGCCCGGTGGTTCTGCCTCCTTGCCAGCAGTTGGTTTTGTCCAGTTTTTTTGGTTTTGGCTTTACCATTCAGATAGGTGGCACATTAACACATGCGTGCACAAACATGCAGCCACATAGAGGAAAGGATGTATGTTCAGTTATGTGCTAAATAAAGTGTTAGTCGTAGGAAGTAGGTTTTGTGTTTTTAACCACAAAATCCTTTCAATTCTTCTCCACACTTGAACATATTCATAATAAAGGGTTGGAAAAAAATAATCCAAGGGTAGGCTAGAGAGAACACAAGACTCGCCTGGAGTCAATACTGGTTGAAGCTAGATAGGGGAGTGGAGGGGTCAGTCTACCTTTTCCTCTCCCGCGTGTCTGAAGTACTCCACAGTGAAGAGCTGGGAGACTCAGACCTCATGCTCCTTAGGATGGCTATGAAGAAAAAGGAGAGCCAGAAATAACAGGCATTGGTGGGGATGTGGAGAAAATTTTTGGAAGCCTTGTGCACAGCTCATGGGAACATAAAAGGGTGCAAGCACTGTGGAAAGCAGTCAGAAGTTTCCTCAAAACAATTAAACATAGGATTACCACATGACCCAGCAATCCCACTCCTGGGTACAGAACCAAAAGAGTCGAAAGCAAGGACCTGAAGAGATACTGGCACACCGGTGTTCACAGCAGCATGATTTACAACAGCCAAAAAGTACAAGTAACTGAGTGTCCATCGATGATGGACGGACACAATGTGGTCCATTCACACCACGTGGTCCATCCATGATCATCCCCAGCCATGAAAAGGACAGAAGCCATGACTCTCGCTACCACATGGACAGACCCTGAGAACACAATGCTCAGTGGGAGAAGTGGACACAGAAGGACAGACGCACAGTTTGTGATTCCACTCATAGGAAATCCGTATGGTAAAGATGGAACTCTCTATGGTGAAGATATAAGTCTTTGTGGTGAAGACGGAAGTCTCTGTGGTAAAGATGGAAGTCTCTATGGTAAAAATGGACATCTCTATGGTGAAGATGCTGAATTTTATGAGGGGGGCACACCTTTTTATGGTAAAAATCTACATAACATAAAATTCACCGTCTCAGCCATTTTTGCGTGCACAGCTCAGTGGCATTAAGCACATTCACATTGTCTTGCAACCATCCCCACCATCATCTCCAGAACTTTCTCATCTTCCCAAATTGAGGCTCTGTCCCTATGAAACACTGACTCCCTGTCCCCTCCCCCAGTCCCTGGCCCCACCATCTACTTCCTGTCTCTGTGGATCTGACTTCTCCAGGGACCTCCCGTGAGTGGAATCAGACAGTGTGTGTCCTTCTGTGTCTGGCTTCTCTCACCGAGTATCACGTCCTCAGGGTTCATCCCTGTTGTAGCAGGTGTCAGAACCTCCTTCCTTTTTAAGGCTGAGTAACACTTTCCACTTTCATGTTTTGGAGAAGGAAATGGCAACCCACTCCAGTATTCTTGCCTGGAGAATCCCAGGGACGGCTGGGCCTGGTGGGCTGCCGTCTGTGGGGTCGCACAGAGTCGCACACGACAGAAGTGACTTAGCAGCAGTAGCAGCAACATTTCACTGTGTGGATAGACCACATTTGTTCATCCATCTTCCATTGATAGACACTTGGGTTCCTTGTAACTTTGGCCATTGTGAACTCACTACCAGGAACACTTCCACACAAAGGATAACTGGTCAGGTCTCTGCTTGCAGGGCTTGGGACTCACACCTGGGAAAAGAACTTCTAGGTCGGGTGGTGATTCTGTTCAACATTTTGAGGAGCTATAGGACCTTCTCCCTGCAGCTGCCCTCTTGGTGGACTTTTGACTCTCGAGTTTTGAAACAAGGGGATGAACTACCTCTTTGAAAATTTAACTCATCACAGGGAAACACATCAGCAAGTTCTAGACTGTGGGAAACTTAACAGGAAAAACAATCGGGTTTCAAGCAAACACACACACACACACACACACACACACACACACAGAACAAAAAAACCCACTAAACCACAGAAAACAATGGGGGAGGGGAGTACAAAGTTATAAATTAAAATGTGAGCGGCATCAGCTACATTTTGTTTACACATTTATGCATGAGAAGGTTGGACTGGGTCATCAGTGCTAGCATCTACTCAGACACTTGGGCACCAGAAACCCTGAGTGGGTGAATGAGTGGGCGATAAGGGTGATGATGGGGAGAAAACCTGCCCAGTGCTAGCCACACTATCCATGCCTGCTCCCGCTCACTCAGGGCCCCAGTTCCCAGCCCCAGCTCTGGGGTCTCATACCTCCTTTGGGCCTTGGCAGGCTCACCTGTGCAATAGGCCACTCACTGGGACCCAGGGTTCCTAGATGACTGAGGAATCACCAAGGAAGGGGCAAGGCAGCGGCTAGCCCCGTGAGAGCAGGGTCCTGACAGATGGCGGTCACTGGATATTCATCCCCAGCTGTGCCCAGGACTCTCCTCTCCCTAACACCCACAGCCTCACATTGATCCCTCTTGGCCTGCATGGTAGGGTGGAGGCTTTGAGAGAGAACTTACCAGAATTAGAGAGCAGGGACATTGTCAGCATCCCCCAGCCCCAGACCACTGGCCCATTCCATTGCTCAGTTTGGCCTGGGGAGCCAGAGATGTGGTGGCCAGCTTGGCACACAGTCAGGCCAGCACAGACCTGAAATTCCAGGACATCACTGGGCTCTGACTGCCATTCTGCAACTGGGGTCAGTGAGGCTTGGGGGAAGCTGGACTGGAGGTGGAGAGGGCCCCGCCAGCCCTGTGTGCTCGAGTGTGGCCCTGGCTAGGGGTCATTTTGCTCCAGCCACATTGTCTTTTCATCTGCAGTCACCAGACCAACTTCTGCCTCACCCCAGGGCCTTTGCTCTTGCCCCTCCCCCTCAAGTGTCCACACAACTCCCTCTTTCACTCATTCTAGTTGCGGCTTCATGTCCCCTGACCTCCCTGGCTAAGCCCCCACCCCTGACATACACTTGCTGCCCCCATCAATGCAGGCTGCAGGGTCCTGTTGCCCCATTCGAGATGATCTCACAAGGTTGTGCTATGGTTCTAAAACCATTAGAACGTGCAGAATGTGGCTGCGTTTCCCACCTGCTGCCTGTGAATGCCCCTGCCCCAGGCCACCTGAAGAGCAACAGTGATCATCATCACGGGCACATGCTGACCCACAGTTCACCTCTTGCTGGCCTGGAGGCCAAGGTCCTTCCTCCCTCTCACCATCCCATTTGAGAAAGGAGATTTCTGGGCTGAGAGCTTACAGCATCCTTTGTCAGGGGCATCATCATCATCGTTCAGTTGCTTAGTTGTGTCTGATTCTCTGTGTCCCCATGGACTACAGCACACCAGGCTTCCCTGTCCTTCACCATCTCCTGGAGTTTGTTCAAACTCATGTCCGTTGAATCAGTTGCCATCCAACCATCTCATCCTTTGTTGTCCCCTTCTCCTCCTGCCTTCAGTCTTTCCTAGCATCAGAGTCTTTTCCAGTGAGTCAGTTCTTTGCATCAGGTGGCCAAAGTATTAGAGCTTCAGCTTTAGTTTCAGTCCTTCCAATGAATATTCAGTGTTGATTTCCTTTAGGATTGACTGGTTTGATCTCCTTGCTGTCCAAGAGACTCAAGAGTCTTGTCTAACACCACAGTTCAAAAGCCAGGAACATAGGACTGCATAGAGCAGAGCTCAGCCAGCCCTTTGTGTCAAGGGCCTGAGAACAAATATTTTCAGCTTTACGACTTGCTGGACTCTCTTGATTGTCCACCTCTGTCCGTCATGTCATGGAAGCAGTCACAGTGGATGCTTAGTGGGAGGTATACATCTTTGCCAGGGAAACTTTACTGGTGGACACCATGTGAATTTCATGTCATTTTCATGTGTCACAAAAGAAGTCTCCATTTTTTTCACCTACTTCGAAATGTAGACATCACTCATAGGGTGATGCAGTTGGATGGTAGTTGGCCTGGGTTCACAGGCCAGAGTCTATGGATCCCCCTCCAGGCGATGTCACTCTGACACTCAAGCTCTGATGTTTCCTCTGCTGAACCTGGAGGCTGTGTGGAGGACAGACCCTAATGTGATACAGATCCTACCTTCTGCTGGCCACTTCCCTTGAGAGGGTGGGGCCAACAGACTGTGGCCAAGGTGACATCATGCCATGCGTGGTCAGACCTATATCCCCTCCCTGTGGGTTTGACAATGTGAGTATCCGAGTTGGAGGAGTCCACGTGTGGCTGAGGGCAGCCTCCAATCAACACCTAGCAAGAAACAGGGCCCTCGGTCTTAAAGCAGCAAGAGTATAAATCCTGCAACAATGTGAGGGGGCTGGAAAGTGACCCCCTCCCCAGTCAAGCCTCCTAGTGAGCTCTGGGCCCTGGTCAACACCAGTAATGCAGCCTGTGCAAAGGACCCAGCTCCACTGGCTCTTGGAAACTGTGAGATAATCAATGTGTGTGTTGTTTTAAGCCTCTCTTGTTTGGGGAAATTTGTTTCATGGCGGCTGCTAACTAATACAGGCCATATGTGGTGATAACCCCAGCTTCTGCCATTTGTCCATCCACTCACTACTTTACATCCAGCATGCGTTTATTGAGCACTACGTATACCACTCACTCATTTATTAATGTTGCCCTGCTAAAGCCCACAGTAGAATGACAGGTCAACCTTGCCCAGCAGGAGACTCTACTGCACAGGGCTACTCCCCCTACTTCCAATCCAGTCCACAGTGTACTCACCCCATTGGCTGACTCCATATACTCCACTGGCTGACATCATGGGGTTCTAACCCCATTGACTGACTCCGTACAATCATGTGATCCCAGTTTGGCCAATGAGGGCTTTCCCTTACTTGGCCACAGAGACTGATTCAACAAGGACATGTGACTAAAGTTGGGCCAATCAAACAAAACCTTCCCTGGGACTTTTGCTGCTTCTCTTGCAGAAGAGGTGCTGACCTTTTGCTGGGGCTGTTAAGCTCATGTGGGGATTTAGTCAAGGGCTGCTGGTACCATCTTTGTCCCAAGGTGGGGAGACTTGAGGAAAAAAGCCAAGAGCAAAGATGGCAGAATTGAGAGACAGAGAAGTGGACAAATCTGTGACACTGTTTGAGGGTCCTGGATCCAGCTGAGTCTGAAACCAGCTGGATCAGAGGTAGTCCTGCTCCCAGGGGATACTGGGGCATCAATGGTTGTCGAGACTGTGGGGCTCTGGGCATTGGGTGGGTAGGGAGCAGGGATGCTGTCCATACCCCACAGTGCCCAGGACAGCTGTAAAACACAAAGAACCATCTAGTCCCAAATGTCGGCTGTGCTAAGGGGGAGAACTGAGTTAAATCTATCCCTGGACCTCTCAGTTCCACAAGCCCAAAATTCCCATTTAAAAGAAAAAAAAAATCTGCCAGTTTCAGTTGCAGTTTCTATCACTTGCAACCAAAATATTCTAACCAAACTTGGAGAGAAGACTCATGCAGGGGGTTTTGGCAATGGAAGCTGCAGGTGTCCAGTGTCCAGCCTAGGTGGGCTTCATCCCATGGGGTGGGGTGGGAGGATGGATCAGGTCTTATACTTTGATCATTTTAAATATGTTTAGAAATCTAAAGTTGCAAGGATGGTACAGGGAGTTCCCGTCTTCTGGCACCCATTTTGTCCTGACATTAACATCTTCCATGAGTGTAGAACGTGTCATTAATATACTGTGATAGACTAAATTCCTCACTTCAAAAAATATATATATTTAGTTTTTCCCTAAGGTCCTTTTTCTGCCCCAAGACTCCCCATCAGGATCCCAAATGACATTTAGTTATTACATCTCTGGGTTGTGATAGTTTTTCAGACTTCCCTTGTTTTTACTTATTTTATTATTTATTTACTATGGCTGTATTGCAGGGTATTTGGGACCTTGTTCCCCTGAGCAGATGTCAACCCTGTGCCCCCTCATTAGAAGCATGGAGTCTTAACTACTGGACCACCAGGGAAGTCCAGAGTTTCCTTGTTTTTAATGACTGGACAGCTTTGAAGGGAGACTGGTGGGATATCTTGTAGAATGTCCCTTGACTGAGTTTTTCCAGTATTGTTCTCAGACCTTCACAGGCAGCGCTAGTGGTAAAGAACCCACCTGTCAATGCAAGTAGATGTAAGAGATGTGGGTTCGATCCCTGGGTTGGGACGATCCCCTGAAGGAGGGCGTGGCAACCCACTCCAGTATTCTTGCTGGAAGAATCTCATGGACAGAGGAACCTGGTGGGCTACAATCCATAGAGTTGCACAGTGTCAAACACGATGGAAGCAACTTAGCACACATGGTGTTGTTCTCAGGGTTAGACCAGGGTGATGGGCTTGGGGAGGAAGACCACAGGGTGAGGAGCTATCCCAGTCCATTACATCAAGGGTCCTTGCTGTCCATACCTGAGATCATGGTCAGTGGTCATGGAATTTCTCCGGTGTGTCTGAAACCTGTTGCTTTTGGAGGCCTTCCTGGGACCTGAATGCAACTTTAGTTTAGGATTTCATGACAACTTGATTGTGACATCTGTCACCCCTTTGACTACAGGGTCGATTGCCTTTTGCTTTCTCTTTCGTTAGCCTGGTCGAATTCACATGACACACAATTAACTGTTTTATTATTATTGCTTATTTATTTTGGCTGCTCTGTGCCCAGACTTTCTCTAGTTGTGGCGAGCAGAGGCTACTCTCTAGTTAGGGTATGGGGGCTTCTCCTGTTCATGAGCACGGGTAGGGCACTTGCGCATCAATAGTTGTAGCACATGGGCTTATTTGTCCCTTAGCTTATGGGATTTTCCCTGACCAGGGATATTGAACCTGTGTCCCCTGATTGGCAGGTGGACTTTTAAAGTCTACAATGGACCATTTAAAAATGAACAGTCCAGTGGCGTTTAGTACATTCACTTTGTACAACCACCACCTCTAATTTCAAAACATTGTCATCACCCCTTTAAAACATCGAATCCCCAATAAGCAATCATCTTCACCTCCTCCCTAGCCCCTGACAACCAGGACCCCACTCTCTGTGTCTGTGGATCTTCCTGTTCTGGATGTTTCCCATCAGTGGAATCACACCCTGTGTGTCTGTCTGCCTGCTTCTGTCACTGAGCATCATGTTCTTGGGGTCCATCCATGTGGTAGCGAGTGTCAGCGCTTCATCCCTTTTCATGATGATGTTCCTGTGTGTGGAGGGACTGGTGTGTGTGTTCACCCATTAAATGAAGTTGAAGTTGTTCTTGTTCAGTCATGTCCAACTCTGCGACCCCATGGACTGCAGCACACCAGGCTTCTCTGTCCTTCACCATCTCCCGGAGTTTGCTCAAATTCATGTCCATTGAGTCGGTGATGCCATCCAACCATCTCATACTCTGTCATCTCCTTCTCTTCCTGCCCTCAATCTTTCCTAGCATCAAGGTCTTTTCAAATGAGTCAGCTCTTTGCATCAGGTGGCCAAAGTATCGTAGCTTCAGCTTCAGCATCAGTCCTTCTAATGAATATTCAGGGTTGACTTTCTTTAGGATGACTGGTTTGATCTCTTTGCAGTCCAAGGGATTCTCAGGAGTCTTCTCCAGCAACACAGTTCAAATGCATCAATTCCTCCGTGCTCAGCCTTCTTTATGGTTCAGCTCTCATATCTGTACATGACTACATTAACTGAAGTACATGGGGTTGTTTCCACTTTTGTTATGAATTGTGCTGCGATGAATTTGTTTTTCTTAAACATTTTTACCATAACTTCCCCAAGCTCACAGTGATCCTCACCAAATTCTCACAAAAACCCTCCAAAAGAGGTACTGTGATTTTTCCCCATTTTACAGGTGGAGAAACTGAGGCACGTGGAGGTTAAGTAACCTGCCTGGGGTCCCAGAGCCAGTAGCAGAGCTGGGATTTGAACCCAGGAGGTAGTAACCTCATGATCTGCTGCTGGAGCTCCATCCTCTTGGGTGGTCATTTGTACAGCCCTGGGGATATCAAATGACCAGCTCAGTATTCCACTTCCAGAATAGCTCTGATACCCCCAAATTCTCACCTGTTGGAACCCAGCTTCCTGGCTTCACCCAGCAGGTTCTGATGGGGACTCCTGACCTGAGGCTGGGGAGTCTGGCTTCTCCCTTAGCCTGGGGGTGGATCCCACAGAGTGATCCAAATGCCCCTGATGCTCCTCAGGAGCCTGGCCACTCGCATGCCACTGGAGCCTGGACATGAGTTAGCTGGTCCCTGCCTGGCTTGGAATTTCCCCATGGGTCCGGGCAGATCCAAGGTGAAGGTTCAGGAAGTCCCAGCACAGGTGACATCAGTGCTCAGAGCTGGCTGTGGTTTACAGCCGAGAGGTCAGGCCAGGGCAAAGCAGGGCCTGGTCCACCTGCATGGATCCTCCTCTGGCACTTGTGTTGCAGGGACCCGTCCTGTGCCACAGGGGCAGGGGGTCCATTTCTTTGTGACCCAGGAGCATAACAGATGTGTCCAGTGCTCTGTTCTTTCCCTCGTGTCTGGCCCCGAGATGATAAACATTTAGTGGATGAATGCATGGCATGGCACCAAAGCTGAGGTCCACCTCCTCCCCCCACCATAGCCCTCCCACCCTCCTCTGGGTAAGCACCCCTTACCACCAGCTTATACCTACCGCTGCTCCCCTCGCTAACCACCCCCGCCTTGGCCGGCTCACTACTGGCCCTGGATAGAAAGAAATTCAGAGGGACTTCCCTGGGGTTCCAGCTGTTAAGAATCCACCTTCCAATGGAGGGGAAGCGGGTTAGATCCCTGGCTGGGGAACTAGGATTCCACATGTGTCAGTTAAGCCTATGAGCTGCAAATAAGACTCGATGCAGCCAGAAATAAGAAAGAAATACATACTTTGGCCCTTCGGCTTTGGGGCAACAGCTCCATCTCCTCCAGCCTCCTTCTTTCCACCAGATGAAATTCACAGATGTGGCCTCTTGTCCAGCATATGTGGCAGATCAGGTGATGTCCAGCCCCGCCCTGACCATACCACACCATTGCTTCAAAACCTTCAGTGGCTCCCTAGTGCTCCAGGATAAAGGCCTGGCCCTGGCTTTCTGTTGGGTGGGTGGGGGCGGGGAGGGTGACAACACCTCCTCCCTCTTTGCAGCCTCACTGCCCCGGCCCCGATAGGTGTTCCTTGGGGCCTTGGCACATGCCAGCTCTCCCCCTACACTTCTTCCCCTGTGGGCTTGGTGGGTGAACTGCTGATCTTTCTTCCCCTCCCACCTGCTCCCCAACCTCAGGGCCCAGCCAGGACCCACCAGCCTGGGTTTGGGGGGTACTAGTCAGGTGTCACATTTAACCCCTGTAGCCCTGGTGTCCCTGGCCCAGCCGAGAGGCAGGAAGCCCGGTCTGGGGCGGATCTCAAACCTGTTGGACAGGTTTGCTGTTCCCAGAAGTGGCCCCGACTCAGAGGCAGCCTAGCCGAGCCTGGCAGGATCCAGCTCCCGGTCAGACCCGGCGGGAGGGAGCTGTAGGGCCCTGGAAACCGCCAGCCAGCGCCGGCGACTAAGGACGCCTCAGGGCAAGTGTCAGGTGGGCACAGAGGGGGCGTGGTGGCTGTACAGGGCGGAGTCGGCTCCGTGTGTGCGGGAGGACTGGTGGAGCCGGGGACGGAGGTTGGGACGAACCGAAGGACAAGGGGACAGCGATCGAGAGAGAGACGCCGTGGGGGGGGACGGGGGGAGGAAAGACGGAAAGTGACCGGAGGCCGGGGGACACAGACATGGCTCGTGGGACCTTGCTGCCTCGGTTTTCTGTTCTGCACCCTGGAGGCGCCGATTGGGGCTCCAGAAGGAGAGAAAAGAGAGCCGGAGAAGAGATAGGAAAAGGAGAGGAGGCGGGGAGAGGAGTGGAGAGGGAGCCGGGAATCGACCACTGGGCTAGGGGGAAGCGGGTGAGGAAAGGAGAAGTGGTGAGAGACCCGGGCCCGGAGGAGCGGGGAGGGAGGAGGCGCTGCGCGGCCTGGGAACGCCGGGGCTTTCCAGAATGTGGAGAAACAGGAAGTGGCGAGTCCCTGCCCTTGCCCCCGGGCCGGGTCCACCTGCCCCGCCTCACCTGCCCATCACCCGGCTACTCCTCCCTGGGCGAGCCTAGCTCTGGGGTCCTTCCTGGGAGGGAAACCGAGGCCGGTGGGGGACTCCTGAGTTAGGCCGAGAATCACCTGGCTCAAAGGGAAGTTCCCAGTGATCTGACCTCCATCCGTGTGAAGTTTTTTGCTCTTTTGAAATAATGATCCGCATGGGGAACTCGCCTGTGTGTTTCGTGCTAACATCTCGCCCATTTAGCAGGCGGGAACGCCGAGGCTCCGCAAGAGGGAGCCGCTCACCCGGGCTTCTGGGTCCCATTTCTGTCCTTGGTACCTCTGAATTTCACCAATAAAAACTCAGGACTTCCATCCCAGTTAGATATGAATTTCAGATACATCGAGGCTAGTTCTTTCATATAAATATAGCCCAAACTTTGCCTGGGCTATACTGGCACGAAAAATTATTCTTCCTCTACCTGAAATTCACACTTAACTTTGCGTCCTGCATTTTATTTGGCGACCCTACTTGACCCTCCTTGAGCCGGGTCAAAGTGTCCAGTGGACAGTCAGGTGCCCCTCCATGGGGCAGGGGCAGAGGGAGGGGTTGAAGAGTCTCTTTGACTTTAAGCAGAACTCCACCAGCAGACCCGTGGTCTTCTGTGAGCCTGTCCCCACCAGATGAAAAGACTTGGTCACTTCTGACGATTGAATAGGGTCACTTAGGTGACCCCATGATCCAGATGTTCACCTGGAAACATTCATAACGTCTTAATACTAGGCACTGTTCATTTAGCTGTCTGAAAAATAATAGCCAGTATTATCTGTGGGAAATGGAGGCACAGAGAGGTTATGTCACTTTCTGGGGGTCACACAGCATCTAGGGCCAGTTTTGAGCTCCAGAGCAGCATCCATTCTGGTCTCCCAGGGTGCCTTTCGCGATTCCCTGGAAATCCCCAAATCTGACTAATTCCCTAGACATCCCCAGACTTGGCAGTTTCCTCCATGCTGAGATGGCTGGACCCACCCTGGCCTGGGCAAACTGCCCCCATTTCAGGCAGAATTACCAATAGAGATCTCGTGCTTTTCTGAGGTGGACATGGTGGAGGTCGAGTCCACACCTCTTGGCAGCTCTCTCTGTGACCTGGGCCATCTGTGGAACAGTTCTGCACCTCAGTTTCCCCACCACAAAACACAGGTACTGTCAGTCAGACCCCAAAGGGCCACAGTGGGGGCAGGGCCAGCTTCAGGGGTGTGTAATTTGGGACTTCACTCAGGCCTGGAGCTTGGGGGGCTGTGCTCAGTTTAATGGTCCTAGTCTTGAAGTTCTTGCTACTTTTCGAAGAAGGGGCCCTGCGTTTTCACATGTCACTGGGTCCTGCAAATTGTTTGATGGTCTTGTGTGAGCAGAAACTGGAACATACCACCAGATGCTCTGCGAATCAGTTTATTCACCGTTTTGAAGCTTAAGTCTGTTGCTCAATTGGATTTCTTCTCATTAGCTATAAAGAATAGTTCCAGGGTCAGGGTTACAGCTTAATTGCCAAAAACACCACATGCCAAAGTGAAGCTCCACCTGGATATTACTTCTTTCTGGGTCCCAGTTTCCCCATCTGCTCCCTTGTGTCTGTGGGTTTGGGTACAGGAGGTCCTGAATTTTTAGGTAAAACGGACTTTTTTTTTTCTTTTCTTGGCCACACCCCATGACATGTGGGATCTCAGTTCCCCAACTACGGATTGAACCCATGCCCCCTCCAGTGGATGCAAGGAATCTTGACCACTGGACTGTCAGGGATGTCCCAAGACAAACATTTTTTAAACATACTCATCTTCCTTACCAGATCAGGCCTTTGAACAGCTTTTAATTTGCTCTTCCTAAGTTTAGCTGTCTGGCAAACTCCTATTTGAACTTCAAAGCCTCAGCCTCAACACTCTCTCAACACCACCCTCCATGATGCCCTAGGCAAAGACTTTGTTTCCTCACTGGCCCTATGCCTGATCTTGCAGATGGGAGTGTCTGATCCCAGCTCTGATTCCCCTAGACTGGGGACTTCCTGAGGGCAAGGATGAGCTCGGAGTCCTCTCTGGGGGCCCCGGACTTGTCCAGCTCAAGGCCAGGCACATAGCAGCAGTCATAAGAGTTCACTGAATAGACAAGCAAGTGAAGAGGTGGCCTCTAAATTCAAGGGGTTGGACCTCTGGCTAGCTGGTGAGGTGGGTCCAGGAAAAGGTGGCAGTGTCTTCATTCCTGCTGGGGAGGGGGTGGTGCCTCTTGCACTGGCTCTGTCTAACCTGCCAGGCCCAGTGCCTGGTGGGTCCAGTAGGTGCCAGTCACAGGAACACAGCAGGCCTGTGCCACAGCTGAGTCCCATCCTGTGCCTGACAATGAGGCAGATCCCAGCGTTGTTTGCATGAGGCCCCTGGAAGCCCTGCTGGGGAAGGAGACATCAGGGGAGCCACTCACGTCTCAAGGCCCCTGCCTGAGAGGATCCTGCTTTTCTCAGGTTGGCCTCTGGGGCTTATCAGACCCTGTGCGCCTGGCT
Source organism: Litocranius walleri (assembly GCA_006410535.1). Lineage (NCBI taxonomy): Eukaryota > Metazoa > Chordata > Mammalia > Artiodactyla > Bovidae > Litocranius > Litocranius walleri. Next base: position 1,907 of record SJYG01001635.1, on the reverse strand, counting down.
CCCTGTCCGGGGGTGGGTGGTCCCAGGACTCTTGTTCTAGAGTGGAGATAGATTAATGAGCAGACTACTATTGGTAGGGAGGCAACCAAGAGAGGGAGCATGATAGGGGGACCCAGGGCCCTTTCAGATGGTTGCGAGGCCAAGGTCTGGGCTGTCCGAGAACCCCAGTGGCTGAAAGGTCAGGGTCAGAGTGCATCAGCGGAGGGCAGAGTCATGCAAAGATCTGCAGGTAGGCATGGCTCTTCATGCTGCAGAGGAGGAAACTGAGGCTCACTCAAGAATTCGAGCCCTTTTCAAAGGCAGAAGGGCATCAAGGGGCTGGGGGAGGGGGGTCACCACGAGAAGGCCTCGCGCCCAAACCCCGCCCACCAGAGGTTCCGCCCCCACGGCATGACCGGAAGTGCGCGAGCTCCCCCAAGATGGCGCCCGAAACCCGGAAGTGAGCGCTGCCGCGGCGAAGCTCGGAAAGACGGAGGCGCCGCGGGCTCCGCGCCCGGCCGGACCCGGGTCCGAGGTGAGGCGCGCCCGGCTCCACCCCTGGCCCGCTCCCGCTACCCCTACCCGGCCAACTTGCTCTCCCCGGCCCGCGCAGTCCATGGCACCTCGCAGCCACTCGCGCCCCGAACCGGGGGTTACGGAATTCTGGGGTTCCGGGGCCGCGGGCGGGGGGAGCGCGGCGGCGTATCCCCGCCCTCATGGGCGACCCCCTGATCCCACCCTCCGCCGCGACCCTCCTGATCCCGTCCTTCGCAGTCAACTCTAACCCGGTCCTCCTCGGCGACCCCGGACCTTGCGCCGCTCCGTCACCCCCGCCTGACACCCGCCTTGGCATGAATCCTGAAACAGGGCGACTCCCAACCCTTTCCTGTCTCTCTCCTCGCTGATTCCCTGATCCCCCGCTATCTGGCGCTCCTTGGTGATACCAGGACTTTACTTTGGTGACCCTTGACCCCGTGTTTCTCTGTGACTCTCCTGCACTTGGTGACCTCCTGGCTGCTCCCCGGCCATTCCTTGACTCTTCTCTTCTTGTGACTCTTCAGCTCCATAACTATAGCCTCTCCCTCTCTGGGTGACCCATGATCTCAGGCTCCTCGCAGATTCCCACCCTTTCTCCTCAGTGACCCTTCTCCGCGGATTCCAGCTGTCCTGGCTTCTCCGTCGTGCGTTTTTACGGGTGCGATCCCATGGCTTTGGGATGGGACTCTTGCTAGTATAAACTGAGCAGGCAGAGCATGTTGGGTGGGAGTGTCTCCTGGAGCTGGACAGGGAGTGCTGGTGGGCAAAGGCGGCCCCCACCCCAAGGCTGCTGAGACCTGGAGCCTTGGAGCAGTAGCCTGTGTGGATTGATGGGGAAGGTGAGGTGTCCTCCCAGCACCAGAGCACTGGTGGGGAGAAGCTGGTGCCTGGGAGCAGAGGCGTGGATAGCTAGGCAGGAGTGTCTAGCCCCATGTTGTTACATTCTGGAAAGGGAGAGAGAGCTGAGTGTGGGAAGTGTGTTAGTCCTGCCTGCCCTGGGCCTCCTTTCTGCCTGTCCACTGCCCGACTGGCCAGGTATGGTCCCCTGTGTTTGCACCTGGCCTGGAAGCGGTCTGGGAGGAAGCCTGCTGGCAGTTGGAGGGGTGGTGAATGTTGCACCTGTGATGAGGGGGGCTGGTGTTGGACAGACTTCAGGTGGGCGCCTGCCTACCTCCTGCCAGGCCAGGTGACCCAACCCGGAGGCCAGTGTGATGGATCTGTCTCTGTAGGAAAGATCTGAGGCAAGTGGACTCTTCCCAGAGTCCAGAGGGAAGAAGGGCCACCTGTCAGAGGCTGTTCCAAGAAAATCTGTAGAGGTCAGGCCCACCCTTTCTCCAGGCTAGACTGCCTGAGCTGGATCTGACCCTGATTTTGTGTCCCCGCCTGGGGCT
>SJYG01001634.1:39122-60037 GCA_006410535.1 Litocranius walleri | reverse complement strand
TCATGATGTACTCTGCATAGAAGTTAAATAAGCAGGGTGACAATATACAGCCTTGACGTACTCCTTTTCCTGTTTGGAACCAGTCTGTTGTTCTATATCCAGCTCTAACTGTTGCTTCCTGACCTGCATACAGGTTTCTCAAGAGGCAGGTCAGGTGGTCTGGTATTCCCATCTCTTTCAGAATTTTCCACAGTTTATTGTGATCCACACAGTCAAAGGCTTTGGCATAGTCAATAAAGCAGAAATAGATGTTTTTCTGGAACTCTTTTGCTTTTTCCATGAGGCAGTGGATGTTGGCCATTTGATCTCTGGTTCCTCTGCCTTTTCTAAAATCAGCTTGAACATCAGGGAGTTCCCAGTTCATGTATTGCTGAAGCCTGGCTTGGAGAATTTTGAGCATTACTTTACTAGCATGTGAGATGAGTGCAATTGTGTAGTCATTTGAGCATTCTTTGGCATTGCCTTTCTTTGGGATTGGAATGAAAACTGACCTTTTCCAGTCCTTGACCACTGCTGAGTTTTCCAAATTTGCTGGCATATTGAGTGCAGCATTTTCACAGCATTATCTTTCAAGATTTAAAACAGCTCAACTGGAATTCCATCACCTCCACTAGCTTTGTTCGTAGTGATACTTTCTAAGGCCCACTTGAGTTCACATTCCAGAATGTCTGGCTGTAGATGAGTGATCACACCATCGTGATTATCTGGGTCATGAAGATCTTTTTTGTACAGTCCTTCTGTGTATTCTTGCCCACTCACATCCCATCTAATTCAGCAGCAAATCTCACTGGCTCTACCATTAAACCAAGTCTAAATTCTAACTCTCACTCCCTCTTCTATAACACGTTAGACCCTCACTTTCTTGGACAAGCATAATAACCTCCTGCCTCCCTGTTTTCCACTTTGCCTCCCCACAGTCTATTCTCAACCCAAACAGCAAAGTGTTATTTTAAAACTCAAGTCAGACTATGTCACTCTACTTATAACTCTTCTCCCTCCAGATGAACTTCTGCTGTCAGAGCTAGCTGCAAACTAGAGAGGAAAAGAAATGGTAGACTCTGGTGCTCATGGCCATTAGAAAGCTCCAACATGTTCATTTTGGTTTGGTGCCTAACCAGATCCAAAACTTTTTATATTTTTGCTTATGAAATGTTGCTGGGAATCATTTTAGGTCTCTCAAGGATGCAATTAGGTTATCAGCCAGAGCTGCATCTTATCTGAGGCTCAACTGGGAGAGATCTGTTTCCTAGCTTGTGTAGACTGTTGGCACAATTCAAACCTTGTTTGTAGGACTGAGAACTTCAGTTTCTTGCTGATTGTTGGTGGGGATCACCCTCAGCTCCTTGAGGCTGTTCCTAGCCCTTTGCCATATTAGAGTTCTTCAACATGGTGGTTGCTTCTTCAGAACTAATAAGGGAGACAGAGACTCCAGCAAGGTAGGCCCTACAGTCTTAAATAATTGATCACATAATTGCATCATCTAAGCCTTATGTGACTGGTTAGAAGCAAGTCACAGGTTCTACCCACATTCAATGGGAAGAATCACACAAGGGCATCCCCAGGAGATAAAGATCTTGGGCATCTTAAGAATCTGTCCAGTGCACAGGGGATGGTGACAGAATCCCACAGGAGGAAATAGAGTGATGTTATGTGGTTGTAGCAAACAGTAGGAGGCAATTTTTAAAAAATCAGCTGACAGCTTGCCATAGAGTATCTACTTTTGTCATTGACTTGAGAAATTGGTAAGTGAAGTGAAAGATTCAAGCCAGGGGTTTGGAAGTCCTAAAGTTCTACACTTCAGATTGTGTATGTTGGCTATGCTGTAACGCAATAAAACAGTTATGGAGATTTTATTCTTTGTTACAATTTCCCTTTATGTAGACATAATTTTTTTCTTATTATGAGTTGTATGCTGGCTGTGAATCCTAATTTTAACACTATTAGAGTCTTGGTTATTTTTCTTGTTGTCTTAAATAACAAAAGAAATTCTAATTTAGTTCTTATTCAACCAAAACAAACCAAAAATCCTAACTTTAACATAGTATTATCCCCTGAAGAGACTGAAAAAGTCAAGCATGGTTGTTTCATTTTAATACTTGATCTCTTAAATAAACTGACAAGGAAGTGACATATTTCAAATGAATTTATCAAATGTTTATTATTTTTTGCTACCATGATTTGGGGGCAATCATGGCTCTACAATTCCATAAACATATTCTGATGTAAACAACTGTGAAAAGTGCATTTTTGAATGCTCCAACTGTGCCCACAACATAATCAGAAGCAGTAATTTATTAGTCAGACTAATAATTAGAAGTAATTAACTACTAGATGCAATTAGAAATAGTAATTTATTTCTTAACATAATGTAATGAGCTGCTTTTTCAATGCACGTTTGAATATTTAGCAGCCAGTAATTGCTCTTAGAGGAAAGGAAGAAATGTAGCTCTTTAGTTAACAATGCTAGATGCCTGGCACATGTGTCAGTCTGGCCCATTAACACGGAGGTTTGACAAGTCACTGGGTAGAACCCTACTGAAAATGAGAGTCCTGTGACAAACAGAAAGAAATGGCCTCAGGGTTTCATTTTTATTCAATCATTGAATGAATATTGTTTATCTGTTAGGTATTATGTCCTCTGTCCTAGGCACTGGTGACATGAAAATGAATGGAATAGACACAGTTTCCCTACACACAAAAAAGAGGTCACACTCTAGAGAAAGATTTAGATAAACGTGGTATGATAGGGAAGCATAGGATACTAAGGGACTTTTTCGGTTTGTTTTTAATACCTCGCCAGAATTCTCTGATTGGCACGTAAACCGTGGTGTTAGCTAGATGAAGAGGAAAAAGAAGAGTCTCTGGCAGCAGAAGAAACACAGCTGAAACACCCCTGAGATGGGAATGAGCTGGGCACCTCCGCACAACTAAAGAAAGACCCTGCCGGCTGGAGCAACAGAGTTGACATGGTCCCCACCTGCATGGCTACATCAGCTGTGTTAACAAGCAGAGTCTTCACCTTCAAAACAATGCTGGGGCATTGAAGAGCTTTAAGCTACACAATGACACCTAAGATGTACCTTTTTAAAAGATCTTTCTGGCAACTATTCAAGATAGAGGTAGACTGAGGAAGGCAAGAGGAGATATGGGGAACCCAACGAATAATCTGATGAGCCATTCAGTTGAAAGACACAGTAGTAGCTTTAACTATAGTAACAGATGAGATGGAGAAATATAGACTGAATCATGAATATTTAGAAGTAAAACTGACCGTGCTTGATTATGGATGGGATAAAAATGGTGACAGAAGAAGGGAGCTGACTGGTACAGCTGAGTGGTGGCAAGACCATAAACTGACCTAAGAAATACAAGGGTAACATCAGGTTGCATTGTTGATGGATGACGCTTTTGGAGACAGGAGTTTGAGATCCCCGGAGAGACATCAAGAGGAGCTGTTGAGCAGCAGAGTATATACCCACCTGTGGAGCTTGGATGACAGACCTCAGCCAGAGTTATGTATTTTGGAATCTCACCAGTGTATAGGAAGAAATCTACTTGAGAGAAAATTTAGATTAGGGAGAAAATCCAAGCTAGAACTGAGCCTGGAGAAACTCATCTACACAACCCCAGTAACTGAGGACTACGCCTCTCTCCCCATGTCTCCCCAGTTATTTCTCAGGATCCTTAAAGGTGACTCATATGTGTGGACATTTCTCCCCCTTCACTCTTTTCCTCTGCCCACAGGTCTTTCAAGGGCAGCAGCTCTGCTTCTATGGCTGCTGGTGAAAAGAACCAAATCCTGCTTTACTTCCTAAGGTCTTTTCTTGTTCCCAGAGCTACGGCTCCCAAGGTAACCAGCTCAGTCTTCACTGTGTTAATCCATTCACACTAACCTCACTGCACAAATGAGGATGTCCCCTCTAAAACTCTGGAGTGTGCCTATCTCCATCTGGAACACACTGCCTGCTCTCTGCCCAAGGACCAGACACAGTCCACACAGCAGGCTCAGGGCATGTACCAGCTAGTCTCTTCAGTGGTTCTTCTCCTATCTGTCCTAAAACCGTCCGCTCACTGGGCTTGTGAATATAGAAACCTGAGTGGGGCAGGGGAGGGGTTGGGAGGCTGTATTGAGGGCATATTGATCAAGTCATTGGACAAAATCAGTCTCTGCAACACAGTTTTGTTTAAGCCACCCAACTCTAATAACTGCCATGTTACCCTCCTGAAAAAAGTCAGTGACAGATAATACTCTGGTTTGGAGCCAATACCCAGGAAATCAGCAGGCAAATCTACAGTGTTTGCAATATATAAACTCAATATACTTTATCTGTTCAAATTTCCATAAGAACCCTATGAGACAGATGTCATTACCCTCATGACACAGATGAGGAAACCAAGGCTCAGAGAAATTAATTACTAGATTCCCACAGCTAAAGTGGTAGAGCAGTTGTTGAAAACCGTACTGTATAATTCTAAATTTTGAATACTTACACCCCAGGCTCAAGACTGCTCAGACTAGAAGTCGTTGTTAAAAAATTGTTTAAAAATTTCTTAGATCTGTGTCATCACAATATGTGAATCCTGAATCCTGCATGATGGGATAGTCCAAAGCAAATGAGACTAAGAAGACTTTTGATCACATCCAGTTGTTTTCAAAAACCTGCAAAATTCAGTGGCAGAGCCTTCATTTCAGGAAGAAACATTTGGGGGTATTGAGAGATGATAAAGTATTATGAATGCAGGGACGAAGACAAGTGAAAAGCAAATTATCTAGATCTCCACTTATTATTGCAGCATTAAGGAGAAAAATAAGTAGAACTGCACATGTGGTCCATCACTGGAAAAGAAGCATCTTCAGTGCTTATTAAAATGCAGATTCCCAAAAGACAGCCTTCTGAATGGGAGAAAACAATAGCAAATGAAGCAACTGACAAACAACTAATCTCAAAAATATACAAGCAACTTATGCAGCTCAACTCCAGAAAAATAAATGATCCAATCAAAAAATGGGCCAAAGAACTAAATAGGCATTTCTCCAAAGAAGACATATGGATGGCTAACAAACACATGAAAAGATGCTCAACATCACTCATTATCAGAGAAATGAAAATCAAGACCACAGTGAGGTACCATTTCAGACCAGTCAGAATGGCTGTGATCCAAAAGTCTACAAGCAATAAATGCTGGAGAGGATGTGGAGAAAAGGGAACCCTCTTACACTGTTGGTGGGAATGCAAACTAGTACAGCCACTATGGAAAACAGTGTGGAGATTCCTTAAAAAATTGCAAATAGAACTGCCTTATGACCCAGCAATCCCACTGCTGGGCATACACACCAAGGAAACCAGAATTGAAAGAGATACATGTACCCCAATGTTCATTGCAGCATTGTTTATAATAGTCAGGACATGGAAACAACCTAGATGTCCATCAGCAGATGAATGGATAAGAAAGCTGTGGTACATATACACAATGGAGTATTACTCAGCCCTTAAAAAGAATAACTTTGACTCAGTTCTAATGAGATGAATGAAACTGGAGCTGATTATACAGAGTGAAGTAAGCCAGAAAGAAAAACATCAATACAGTATACTGACACATATATATGGAATTTAGAAAGATAGTAATGATGACCCTGTATGTGAGACAACAAAAAAGACACAGAGGTATAGAACGGACTTTTGGCCTCTAAGGGAGAGGGAGAGGGTGGGATGATTTGGGAGAATGGCATTGAAACATGTATACTATCATGTAAGAAATGAAGCGCCAGTCTATGTTCGATACAGGATGCAGGATGCTTGGGGCTGGAGCACGGGGATGATCCAGAGAGATGATGTGGGGTGGGAGGTGGGAGGAGGTTTCAGGATTGGGAGCTCGTGTACACCTGTGGCTGATTCATGTCAATGTATGGCAAAACCAATACAGTATTGTAACACAGAATAAAGTAAAAATAAAATTAATAAAATAAAATAAAATGCAGATTCCCTTGCCTTTCTCCAGACCTACTGTCTCAGAAGTTCTGGAGATGAGACCCAGTAATTTGCATTTTTAAAAGATGTTCAGTGATTCTTTTGCTTCTTCAAGTTAGAAAACCACTGAAACAAATCCTTCAAGACTGTTTACCGTCCTGGTAGCAGAAAATGAGAAGAGCAGCTGGGTGCAGGACAAACTCAGTTTTCTCAATATAATGATTTTCCCAGTAAGTGTGAGCCTTAAAGCCCTTGGAGAAGTTCTAATCAATGGAGGCAAGTGTTGTGGGAGAATAAAACTGAATTTGGCTGTGGAAATTTTAAGTTCCTACTTAGCCAGATCACTTGGAGAAAATCACATTCTGGGCCTCTGTTTCTTCATCTAAAAATGGTGAAATTAATTTCTGCCTTGCGAGGTTATTTTAAGCATTAAATAGGATTCAGACGGTGGCACTTTGAAGAAGGTAAAACTCAATGCATAGAAAAGCATGAGTCTTTTTTTCGATATATGTTTTCGTGAGCTCTCATCCATGCATCACCACTAGTCTGACCTCAATTATTTGTAAACGTCAAAATCAAGTCCATGACTATGAGGTCATGACAAGGTGAGTCCTCAATGCCATGAGAGGCCAGTTTCCTAATTAACTTTGTTGCAAAAGATGAATGACTGCTGGATATGAAGCTAATTGCTGCCAAGGAGAGGAAACAGGTAAGAGCCATGTAAATTTTATCTCTACACTATTCAGTTTCCCCCTTATATTTTCTCCTGTGGTTTCCAAAATTGGGAACATCACCAGCCCTTCCTCCAAAATACGCAGATTATTTCATGAAAAGCAGAAATTATCTTTATGTATTTTCTGAGTGATAATGCTTAGGCATAGTTCTCGTGAAGTGTTTTTTAATTATTTTGCCCTAGAACATTTTACTGTTGAAACTTTTACTGCACTCCTAAACACACAACACAATAAGACTGATTCTACTATAAGATCATCCTGAATTAAATGAAAAATGTCATTGTTTCATCTTAGCTTAGACTGGCTTTCACTTCCTTTTCCCCAACATGGTGTTTCATGTGTCCTCAAACTACCTGAGGATTCTGTTTTCTGTATTAATAAGCAAGCATTTCCTAATAAGGAATCTTGCTTCTGAAAGTGCTTGAATTATTCTACCCTAAATCCCCTTTATCCTGCTTCATTGTGTTTTCTTGGCACTGGAAAGGAATGAGTTTAATTCAACTAGGAATGAGTTTTGCTGCTTTCGTAGTGAGACAGTTTAAACCACCCAGCATGTGCAAAGAGTCTTAGAAAACTAAAGATGGATGAAAATGTGAGGGGAAAAGAGCTTGGCTGTACCAAGCACCTTTTACACAAAGAGCTTTAGATTCACGTTATATGCCATGTGCTCTGTCATGTCCGACTCTTTGTGACTCTTTGTAGCCCACTAGGCTCCCCTGTCTGTGGAATTCTCCAGCAAGAATACTGGAGTGGGCTGCCATTTCCTCCCCCAGAGTATCTTCCTCACCCAGGGATTGAACCTGTGTCTCCTGCATTGCCAGCATATTCTTTAACTGCTGAGCCACCGGGAAAGCCCATTTTATTTAGTGCCTCCCCTCCATTCCCCATCACAGGTTTTAATTTTAATCTCTTCTAAAATCAATAACCTCAGATACGCAGATGACACCACCCTTATGGCAGAAAGCGAAGAACTAAAGAGCTTCTTCATAAAAGTGAAAGGGGAGAGTGAAAAACTTGGCTTAAAACTCAACATTCAGAAAACTAAGATCATGGCATCCGGTCCCATCACTTCATCATCACAGGTTTTAATTTTAATCTCTTCTAAAATCAATAACCTCAGATACGCAGATGACACCACCCTTATGGCAGAAAGCGAAGAACTAAAGAGCTTCTTCATAAAAGTGAAAGGGGAGAGTGAAAAACTTGGCTTAAAACTCAACATTCAGAAAACTAAGATCATGGCATCCAGTCCCATCACTTCATGGCAAATAGTTGGGGAAAGAGTGGGAACAGTGAGAGACTTTATTTTGAGGGGCTCCAAAATGACTGCAGGTGGTGACTGCAGCCATGGAATTAAGAGACGCTTGCTCTTTGGAAGAAAAGCTATGACCAATCTAGACAGCATATTGAAAAGCACAAACATTACTTTACCAACAAAGGTCCGTCTAGTCAAAGCTATTGTTTTTCCAGTAGTCATGTATGGATGTGAGAGCTGGACTGTAAAGAGAGCTGAGCAGTGAACAACTGATGCTTTTGAACTGTGGTGTTGGAGAAGACTCTTGAGAGTCCCTTGGACTGCAAGGAGATCCACCCAGTCAATCCTAAAGGAAATCAGGTGTGAGTATTCATTGGAAGGACTGAGGCTAAAGCTGAAACCAATACTTTGGCCACCTGATGCAAAGAACTGACTCATTGGAAAAGACTTTGATGCTGGGAAGATTGAAGACAGGAGGAGATTGGGATGACAGAGGATGAGACAGTTGGATGGCGTCACCAGCACGACAGACATGAGTTGGCTCCAGAAGTTGGTGATGGACAGAGAAGCCTGTCATGCTGCAGTCCATGGGGTTACAAAGAGTTGGACATGACTGAGCGACTGAACTGACTAACTGAGCAAGTCACCACATCTGGCTGTACCCACAATGGAAATTTTATATTGTTGGAAAATCCATCCAAGAAATGACAGAATGAATTTTTTCACCCAAACTGAATTTCTCCATAACAACCATGTATGCATTATCATTTCCTGGCCCCCTTGGTCAGATCCCACATATGCAGAAAGATCTGTTACATCACACCTTTGTGGGCACTTAAACTGCTGACTTTGCTATGATGACTCTGACGCCACTCATAGTCAAGCATAATACTGAAAGGACCCTTACAGATCATCTAATCCATTACCCATTCCCCCACGTTAGAGATGAGATCACTGAGGGCAGCCTAGCAAACAGGGAGCCCCTAAAACCTTTTCATTTTTCTGTGCATCAGCAAGTACTTTAAAAGGGTAGAGAAATTCCCAAAACACACCCAGCAAGAGGGGGTGACTCCATCTGATATTTCTAGGGCTTCTGTTTAACCTTCTATTAAAACTATTTTAATTGTCTGTATTGATTTTCCCACTTGTTTGTATCAGTTCTGGAGGACAGTCAATACTTTAGCCCTGAGCAGAATCGGGATACATCCAAATCATAACCAATGAGCAAAATTGGCAGGTCCTGCCCCATAGCTGAAACCACAGGATAGGACTTCCCAACGTTACTTCCATCTTTCTCACCCTTCAGAGACAGTGACAAATATCTCTACACAGTGCTCAGGAGCAAAAAGAAAGCAAAGATAGTGGTGATCTATGTTTTCACAAGAAGTAGAGACCTGATGAACACGTGAGCCAACAACAGCATGGAACCAACCTCCTAATTCTCAGGTTCAAGAATCTTGTCTCCCAGAGTTTCCTCACTGAAGGAAACGAGTCACTTCCTGTCTAAGCCAAAGGTCATTTTGTGTCTGGGAGGAAAAGAAACTATTTTGAAAGCACCTGAGATTTTTCTTGGGAAGATGTAACAAGGAATCTCAAGAAAACCCAAGACTTAAACAGAGGTAGATCTCACAGAGGTGGAGCTGGGAAGGTGGAAATTTCAGCTACTTTTTCTGTCTCTGAGACCAGGTAGTGTCCCTGAACTGCTTCTCCCTGGCACCAACTCCTTAGTTTCTCGGCTACCTTGTCTGATGGGGACCCAGCCCAGTATCTGAGGCTCAACTCTGTGTCACTTTCAGGGAAGCATCTTTAGTATACAACACCTCTGTGTCTCTTCATTCGCCTGTACAGTGATTCACTTGGGGTTTTCTGTCTTTCTCTGATCTGATCAGCAATGGCTAGGGATAGGTTATAAATCACACAAGGAAAACAGTTTGGGATTGAGTATAAGTCTATCAGACTAGAAGGGGCACTTAGCATGTCAAAGTGATTGTCACCTGCAGTGCCACATTCAACTATGTAAGTGGATTTTGAGTCCAGTTATTCATGGTTTCCTCTCCCCTTCTTGCTTCTACTTTTCCTTTGTTAAAAAATATCTGAGGATAAAAGAATCAAGGGATAAGCCAAAAGCAAAATTTGGGGTTCCCTAAATAAACAATATGGAGAAGGCAATGGCACCCCACTCCAGCACTCTTGCCTGGAAAATCCCATGGACGGAGGAGCCTGGTGGGCTGCAGTCCATGGGGTCGCGAAGAGTCAGACACGACTGAGCGACTTCACTTTCACTTTTCACTTTCACGTATTGGAGAAGGAAATGGCAACCCACAACAGTGTTCTTGCCTGGAGTATCCCAGGGATGGGGGACCCTGGTGGGCTGCCGTCTGTGGGACTGCACAGAGTCGGACACGACTGAAGAGACTTAGCAGCAGCAAATAAACAATAAGTTCTTGACTCCAGCACAGAGGAAATATGTCTGCTTCCTCTAACACACGTGCACAACACACACACACACCACTTCTGTCCCATGTACTTAACATAGACTCAACAAATATACTTACATCATACTTAGAATAATACTCAGCAAATATTCACTGGTTGATGAATGAGTGATTGAATGAATGAACAAATGTGTATTTTTGTGTAGATGTAAGTTCCTGTAGCCAGTAGTATTACAAATTTCTGCAGAAATGTTTTGCACACATGTGATTAACTTCTCTTCCCTTCTATTAATGTAATATACAGGAGCAACCTAGAATAGAGGTGAAGAGCATGGACACTGGAGACAGACTTCCTGGGTTACATTAGTGTGACCATGGACAATTTACTTAACCTCTCTGTGTCTCTGATTCTTCATCTTGAGGATAGGGATGAAAATAATAGTATTAACCTTAGAGGGCTGGTGTGAGGATTCAAACTGTTAATACACGAAAGACTCTTGGAAGAGTTTCTGGCATAGTAAGTGCTGAATAAGAATTTATTACAAAAAATAATAATTTGTTATTACAATTAGATAAGCTGTTTCCATAAATTTACTATAAGTCAACAAATATTTATTGATGTATGCACATCACAGACAATATACATGTATATATGTGTGTAGACGTGTATATATACATACATGTGTATATGTGTATATATGTATACACATATGTTACAGACCAATATACATATGCACACATAGGTACTCATGTGTATATCTATCTATCTATATCATTGTTGTTCAGTTGCTAAGTCATATACAACTCTTTGCAACCGCACGGACTGCAGAAGACCAGGCTTACCTGTCCTTCACTGTCTCCTAGAGTTTGCTCAAACTCATGTCCATTGAGTCAGTGATGCCATCCAACCATCTCATCCTCTGTCACCCCCTTCTCCTCTTGCCCTGTCTTTCCCATACTCTATATCTATCTATGTAGTATGATGTTATGGAATATGAATATTAATCAGGGGATCTGGTGAGGGAGATATCTGTATAAGAATATAACCCAAGAGGCTGAATTAGAAAAATGTGGCAACTTCTCTGGCAGTCCAGTAGTTAAGACTCTGCACTTCCAATGTAGGGAACGTGGGCTCAATCCCTGGTCAGGAAACTAAGATCTGACATGCCACGTGGCATGGCCAAGATAAATAAATTTTTAAAAATAAAAAGTTGATTTTAAAAAAGAAAAATGCTCCATAAAAGTACTCATAAGATTATGAGAAATAAGAATAGGAGATAGAGGTTTCTTTGGTGGTCTAGTTGTTAAGAATCCACCCTGCAGTGCAAGGAACACAGGTTTGATCCTTGGTCTGGGAAGATCCCACAGGCCACGAAACAACTAAGCCTGTGTGCCACAACTAATGAGCCAGCGCTCTAGCACCTGCGAGCCACAGCTACTGAAGCCTGTGCACCTCGAGCCCACGTTCTGTAACAGGAAAAGGCACCAAAGTGAGGAGTAGCCCCCACTCACCACAATATGCAAGCCTGCATACATATGCACACCTGTGCAAGCCTGCATACGGCAATGAAGACCCAGCACAGCCAAAAAATAAATCTTTTTTTTAAAAAAAAGAATAGGAGATAAATTCTGCCTGGAAATTATCTCATGTATGGCTCAGAAATGGTAAGGAAAGTTTGCCAGTGGTACAAGAACTGAGATCAAACCTGGATTGACAAGGGCCCACCCACAGAGAAAGCAAGGAAGAGAAGCAAACTAGGAGTAGCAAGGCTGTTTTTAAGGTTTGGGGGATGATTTGGAACCAAATCCTGACCTGAGAATCACAGGGCCCTCTCTAAGAGGATCAAGTTGAATCTGATCCAAAGAAAATAATGCATTCTTCTCCAATTAGCATCCTAGGTAGAGCTAATTTTGGTTGAAACAAGCCTGAAATGTGGCCAGGTCCTAAAATCAATGAACTGCACTTCCTGGCCAAGGATAATAAGCTGGCATTGCCTCTACCCAATGTTCCATCTCTTACAACCTCTCACAGTCTTTCCTCACCCCATCTGTTCAAACTCAAGTGAAGCTCTTAGCTGTCAAGAGAAATACTGATCTGGGAGGTGATACCTGCAGAAGAGCCCTTCTTCTCTCCTCCGTCATTGATTCTAGAAGAAATTATCTTCCTTAGACTGTGCAAACTCTGTAAGAAATCTTTGTAAGGTCCTGGAGAGAAGTCTATGTAAATTAAAAAAAAAAACAAAACTATTTTCCAGCTGGTTCTCGAGGTCATNTTTCTTCTCTCCTCTGCCATTGACTCTAGAAGAAATTATCTTCCTTAGACTGTGCAAACTCTGTAAGAAATCTTTGTAAGGTCCTGGAGAGAAGTCTATGTAAATTAAAAAAAAAAAAAACTATTTTCCAGCTGGTTCTCGAGGTCATTTCAGGACTGCTACATCCTCATTTAGAATTGATCTGCCATGAGCATTCATTCTGAGTGTCTCTGTCTCAGTCCATAAAGCTCTGTCAGAGTCTGAAAGAAGAAATCTCAATGTGTTTAAGGACTCCATATTTTTAAATGTCTCCATCCCATTTAATAGAGTCAGAACAGAAAAGAGCTGGCCTAGGGCTAGAGGAAAAAGTTGTAAAATTTGTTACAAAGCCTGATACAAAAACAAATATCATATAATGAAAACAGCATGGCTTGTAGAAATCAACACACCCATCTCTGCCAATTACCACCTGTGTGGCCTAACAAATACCCGCCCCAAAGGACTAAAATGAAAATTCAATTGCACAGTGTTTTAATTACCTAGCTCAGTGGTGCTCCAAAGTTTATCTCTTCCTCCTTAAACTTCTTACAATAAATGAAATATTCAGCAGAAACAAAGGACCCAGAGAAAAGAGAAATGGCTATGATGTGACCAAGGCAAGTGTGATAAATTTCCACTCAATACTCATTCAAAAGCGCTTTATTGAGTTCCGTCTTGGAGTGGTTTTCAAGACCAGTGTGGGAAGTTGTAGGATGTACAAAATTGAGAAATAGACATGAATTCTACCCTCAAGAAGCTTGCAATCTAACGCATGATAAAAGATGTATATGCAAACATTAAGGTATCAGTCAGATCATAATCTGTAAAGTATATCAGATTAGACCCAGAAGAGGTACCTATAATTACTTTGAGATTACCAAAGATAAGAGATGGTACATAGTTGCTACAGAGGAAGAAGGAATTAATGGTGGGACATAAAAACACACAGATGGTCAGACAAAGCCTTTATCCTTGAAGGACTGAGTTAGGATCACTAACAGGAGAGTCCATCTAAAAGAAATGCATGAAATCATAGCTAAACTTCCAGATAATGAGAGTATACCGTGAATCAACTGTTGCGCTAAATAAACACTTTTCAAACATTTTTTCGTGAATCCTCACCTTGATACTGCAAGGAAGATACCATAGCTCCTGTTTACAGAAGAAACCACCTCTGAAAGACTGAATGGTTTTCTCATTGTTTTACAGAGCTGAAGAGAGCTGTGAGCTGAAATTAGAATTTGAACCCAATTTGTCTGACTCTGAAAAGCCAGTTCCAAATCACTCCATTGCATACAGAAGAAAGGAAAGGCAGAACGTGCCTTTCAAACAGTGAGAAGCCCAACTTGACTGGAGGTTAAAGCATTTAAACATTTAACGCATGATAAAAGATGTATATGCAAACATTAAGGTATCAGTCAGATCATAATCTGTAAAGTATATCAGATTAGACCCAGAAGAGGTACCTATAATTACTTTGAGATTACCAAAGATAAGAGATGGTACATAGTTGCTACAGAGGAAGAAGGAATTAATGGTGGGACATAAAAACACACAGATGGTCAGACAAAGCCTTTATCCTTGAAGGACTGAGTTAGGATCACTAACAGGAGAGTCCATCTAAAAGAAATGCATGAAATCATAGCTAAACTTCCAGATAATGAGAGTATACCGTGAATCAACTGTTGCGCTAAATAAACACTTTTCAAACATTTTTTCGTGAATCCTCACCTTGATACTGCAAGGAAGATACCATAGCTCCTGTTTACAGAAGAAACCACCTCTGAAAGACTGAATGGTTTTCTCATTGTTTTACAGAGCTGAAGAGAGCTGTGAGCTGAAATTAGAATTCGAACCCAATTTGTCTGACTCTGAAAAGCCAGTTCCAAATCACTCCATTGCACACAGAAGAAAGGAAAGGCAGAACGTGCCTTTCAAACAGTGAGAAGCCCAACTTGACTGGAGGTTAAAGCATTTAAACATAAGCAAGAAGAGGCACCAGGAAAAAAGAATGGGGAAACGTTTGAGAAAACCCCAAATGTTAGCTTCAGAGTTTTGGCCTTTGTTTTGTATTACAGAAGTAGTTCAGGAAAGAGGACACCAGAAAGATAGCCTCTTTGTTTCCATTAAAAAAGCCTTTAAACACAAACATGAGAAAGAACAAGTAGGAAGTCTGTAACAGTTTTCTCTTATAACAATAAATAGATCAATCAAGATAAGCTAGGTGATGCTCCCATCACAAATAATCCCAATGTATCAGTCATTCAAATCAGTACTACCATAAACAATTCTACAAAAGTTAAATTAACTCACGTGCCCTCTCAGAAGACTAAGCTAGCTCTCCCCAGGCACATCCTTGGAAAAGAGCCGACGGTCAGTCCACAGGAGAAATGAAAAGGATAATGCCTGGTCACTCTGGTAAACAGTCTCAGAAATAAATGATCAAAATCGCTGTTTTGATCATCTCTTGTTTCATGCATTGAAGGATGGATCTGATTTAATCCAAAATGAAGAGTAAGAAAACAGTAATGAGAACTCTGAAGTGGAAGGGAACACAAATTTCCTGCAACAGAGGGGCCAAATAGTTTCCAATTGCCACATCCCAAGGAGAGTAACCAAAACAGGATAAAGAAAGGAGAAGCCAAAAAAAAAAAAAGAAGAAGCCACCACCACCTTTATAGGCGGGATTTGAACTTGGACGTGACAAAGCAAAGCAGTAGAACTGGAGATGGCAGAGAGAAGTTAAGATTATCTGATGATGTTGTTTTGCAAATAAGTCCAATTAAACATTTTAGTGGATTGTCCTGATCATCCCATTTTAGAAACTAGTTATCCCTTGTCTTCAACCTGTGAGATCTTAATGGCACTCTGCTTTCCTATCTGAAGAGTTAAGATTAAAAACTACTATTGAGCTGTAAAGTAATAGAGTAACCAGGAGAGTCTGAAATTGAAAGAATCCTGCTGTGTTTTTAATCTTTCATTTCAGAATCAGAGTGATTAGGTAGATGCTCAGAAACTGGTTATTCAATGTATTAAAGTTCATCCAGTGTTTCCAGGAGTAGAGGGGCACCTGCATCCTCATTTAACAGAGCCTCATCAAACAGCACAGGAGCCCTATCTGCTCTTAAGCTGAGAACTCAAGCCTTGACAGCAGGAACNCTGGTTATTCAATGTATTAAAGTTCATCCAGTGTTTCCAGGAGTAGAGGGGCACCTGCATCCTCATTTAACAGAGCCTCATCAAACAGCACAGGAGCCCTATCTGCTCTTAAGCTGAGAACTCAAGCCTTGACAGCAGGAACACACACGTATGGCTGATTCATGTCAATGTATGGCAAAACCACCACAATACTGTAAAGTAATTAGCCTCCAATTAAAATAAAGAAATAAAAATTTTAAAAAATAGAATAAAACTTATAGCCAAAAAAAAAAAAAATGTGTCAATTAGGGTCCCTACAGGAAACAAAATTCCACTCAAAATGATTTGATAAAGAGACTGTATGAACTTTGATCAAATTAAGAGAACCCACTAATGACATGGAGGCACTCAGAGACTAGCACTGAGTTACCACCACCCCTTTGGTTGAAGGGACAATGGGAGGAGATAGTGTTCCTGGTGAGACTGGAAAACATGGAGAAGAAAATAGCTGCAAAAACTCCAGTGTAGAAGGATGCGGTCATTCTCCAAACTGAAACACTGAGAAAAGGGAGAGGTGAGGATGCCAATACCCCAGACTGTCTCTCCTCAGACCCCTCAAACTCTCCAGGCTCCTAGTGGTGTATTTCAGTGGAGCCTTTAATATAGTTGAAACAAATCAGTCCCCAGAAATATACAGAGATGAGTGGGAAGGGGAAAAAATGAATTAGCCACATGGGGAGATAAGCATCAATGGAAATAACCAGCACAATTTTAAGAAATGAGCCGGGATGGAGGGTAATTACAATGACTCACAGCCATGGTGATAGGGGTGTAATCAACTCTTAAAATCATATTCAATGATTCACAGAGGAAAACACTGAACATGATTTTACTCACTCCATATTACAGATTTATTACATATTACAGAAGAAATTATGGGTGGAGCTAAGAGTCATTTTGGAACACTACTTAAAAGGCAAAAGATTCTAACTGTAATATCTAGCACCACCAAGCTGTGAAAATTTCACCATCAAAAATAATTATTATAATCTGATGGTTAATTGAAGTGAGTTGTACCTATGAAAGTCTGTTAGTTTAAAATAGTACTCCAGAGAGGAAATGAAACATTAAATATAAATATTTACAGATGTAAAATTTAAAAATGATGAATACAATAAGAAATGTTTCATTTTTTAAGGAAGTTTGGAATATAAATATACATGAGGATTTTGTTTTTNAAGTGAGTTGTACCTATGAAAGTCTGTTAGTTTAAAATAGTACTCCAGAGAGGAAATGAAACATTAAATATAAATATTTACAGATGTAAAATTTAAAAATGATGAATACAATAAGAAATGTTTCATTTTTTAAGGAAGTTTGGAATATAAATATACATGAGGATTTTGTTTTTCCTATTCAGTATATATCTATTTATAAAGTTTCAATATGTAATGGCACCCAACTCCAGTACTCTTGCCTGGAAAATCCCAGGGACGGCGGACCCTGGTGGGCTGCCACCTATGGGGTCGCACAGAGTCAGACACAACTGAAGCAACTTAGCGGCAGCAGCAGCAACAATATGTAATATCTCTGTCTTTGTTAGTGGAGAAAGTGAATACAAAGAATGTGAGTGAGACAAACACTATTAGATTATATACAATAAATACAAAGATAGCTTAAAGTATATTCCAAACTTATAAGTAAGATTTGTGTTCTTAAAGTGGGAAGTTAACTAGGCAAACTCATTCCCTCATATCCAAGGAGAACAAACCTTCGGTGGCTAATTAATAAAATAAAACACATATTAGTAATATATATTTTTAATAATACAGGCTGATCATGTTGATATATGCCAATACTTTCTTTGCGTAGTTAAGGTACCTACAACACAGTGCCTGGCATCTAAAAGTTGGTCATTGTCAGATCTTTTCAATTTACTCTTTACATAAAATATAACATGCATTTAAGAATGGTAATTCCAGCTGATTCCTGTTTTAGAAAACACACTAAGAAAGTTTTGTGACTGTTTAAAACCCTTTTTCATGCCTAATGAAGTTGTATTGCCCAGAAGCACATAGCGATGAGTGGTAGCGGTTTTTAATAATCTAAAAATCTCAAAGACACATCACAGTGCCCATATCATAGTAAATGTTCCATAGGTGGTTGCTGAATGCAAAGGTATGGCACTGGGCACCAGTAATATTAATAAAATCAGTAAATGCTAACACATCCTTTAAATACTTCCAAAAGGATTTTCTCAGATCTCTTACCATTTTTTTCTTCCTTTTAAAATCTTTAGTTAACACGATTATTTCTGATTGACAAGAGAGATGATGACAGTATAAACTAAGCATCCCTGGGGCTCCAGATATTACTGAGAGGGTATATCTTTCACATGAGCTCAGTGCCAAAGTCTGTTTACTTAAAAAATACCTATGGAGCACCTTCAATGTCCTGTGCTGTTTACTAAATTCTAGGAGGCCGGGATGGATGGATATAAGGTCCTTGGGAAAGAATATCTCAAAGTCAACAGTACTGACTGCCATGACTCCCAGGAGAACATGGTCCAATAGAAGAGGCAAAACACACACCAATAAAGGTTTCCATGCAAGGAATACCTAGGTGACCAGAGCGCAGTATGACTTAAAGCACTGCAGGGCCTTCCATGCTGGTTCAACAGTTAGGAATCTGCACTCTCAGTGCAAGGGACACAGGTTCGGGCTGCTTCCTGGTCGTGGAACTAAGATCCCACTGCATGCCAAGTGATGAGGCCAAAAAGAAAGAAAGCAAGCACTACAAGCATCCAGAGGAGGGTGGGATTAAATAAGCCAAAATACCTGAAACCAAATACCAAATATGAGCTGTGCAGATGAAAAGTTCATTCCAATTCTGACGTGGCTGTGTTTTGTGTTTCCCATTTCAAAGCTACCGTGAAATAAGTCAGCAAGAACAAATTCTACCATAGACCCTAGTGAAAGCCTCAGACTATTGAAATCCTTCTTTGGTGTTTGACATTTGTCCCAGGGAAAGCCTGCCATGTGTCAGGTCTGATAGAACACAACAGCCAGTGTTTAAGCATTCCATCTCCTCAAGTTGTCTTTCCAGAATGCACCCAATTCCTCTTGTATGAGGTGAAAGATGTGATCAGATTTCTGAGTGATGAAATCATTCAGAAGGGATCCAGCTACCACATCCAAGATATTGCTATATTAACATTTGATTCGAGGAAATGTGGGACCAGTTGTCAATAATTCAGCCATCATTTAGTGTCGGAGATGTGGAATGTGTTGTGTTAGTTTACACACTAGACTGGCTAAGATGTGACGTGTTACTGCCACTGTCACATATCTTATGTTACACGATGACAGCCTGGCTTATGAGGACTGAAATGATATACTTATTCTGCCACCCAGATCCATAAAACAATTGGAAACAGCTAGGCCAGCCCTACTGGAGGAGCTGTAGACAGAAATGTAGATTTGGATTCTGTTTTAGTTTGGACTCTTCTAGAAGAATCAGTCCCTGAGATTAGAGCCAATGCAAGTAGTTTATCTGCGAGGTAATGAAAATACTGGCAGGGGAGTGGGAGAGATGAGAGAGAGAAAACAGCCAAGTGGGAGGCACGTGATCTGAATGTCTGAAGTTCAATCCCATGCGGTCACTCTGACAGCCAGTGTCAAATACACCCAAGGGATGAGGAAGCTAGGGTGTTTATACAGCTGTCCCCACTAGCCATTGGTTGAAGGCTGCCCCTAGAAATTCCTAAGGAAGGAAGTGTTCATCACTCAGTTGTGTCTGACTCTTTGCGACCTCATGGACTGTAGCCTGCCAGACTCCTCTGTCCATGGAATTCTCCAGGCAAGAATACTGAAATGTGTTGCCATTCGCTTCTCCAGGGGATCTTCCTGACCCAGGGATCGAACCTGGTGTTTATACAGCTGTCCCCACTAGCCATTGGTTGAAGGCTGCCCCTAGAAATTCCTAAGGAAGGAAGTGTTCGTCACTCAGTTGTGTCTGACTCTTTGCGACCTCATGGACTGTAGCCTGCCAGACTCCTCTGTCCATGGAATTCTCCAGGCAAGAATACTGAAATGTGTTGCCATTCGCTTCTCCAGGGGATCTTCCTGACCCAGGGATCGAACCCAGATCTCCTGCATTGCAAGCACCTTCTTTACCATCTGAGCCACCAATTCTTGGGTACTTTCAATCCACCCACAGGAAAGAAAACCATACCTCAGAGAGAAAGTTCTCAAGCACAAGGATGTAGGGGTTGGTGGTTGGAAATGGGGGATATGGCAAAACCTCGGTGGATTTATCACCATGTCACAACTGGCTCCTCATCTTGTCCCCATCACCCCTCATCTTGTCTTCATCACAGAAGGGGAGAGAACCAGTATCAAGTGCCCACTGCATCACACACACATTGTGTGCGTCATAACATCTAATCCCTAGATAAAGGCAGAGCCTACTTTCTCCAGGCGAATGACTTGATGTCAGAAGAATAAGTGACTTACCCAAGCTAACCCAACCCAACCCCAGGAATTAATAGAGGATGGGGACTCAATCCTCTCCAACCTCAAAACTAACATTTTCCAATAAAGGACAGGCTAACTCCCTCATGCGCCCATACCAGGCAGTGCTAAGTCACTTAGACGCAATCTGCAGACCTAAATTTTGACTGGTGGTTTCTAATCATTCCCTGTTTTTCACTTTGTTTTCCGCCTACCTAGAACACCTTTCTCCTTTCATATCCACTTATCTATTAATAAATTGACCTGGTGGTGAATCAAAAGCCAGCCTTTCGAGAAAACAAGGGTTTATTTAGATAAGCAGATTGAGGTGCTGAGACATCCCACCTGGAAGAACAGAATGAAGGTGGTGCTGGTACTTTTGATGGACTTCTTAAGTAGTTCGCATATACTCTAGGCTTGGACGACCACACCCACAAGCAAAATCAAAAGCTTGTGCATGAGATGCTCAGGACAAACAGCATGATTCCTATGACTGTAGCTGTGGAGGAGGAGTCTCCCAGGTGGGCAGACGCCAGCACAAGATGGCATTGGAAAGCCAGGCTATTGACTCTGGTCCCCTTC